>JAXIVD010001312.1:15000-22500 GCA_036785275.1 Cancer borealis | reverse complement strand
TTGTCTCTCTTACGTGTGCTTTATTTTTCTTCTGTCTTTCTTTTTGTTCAGTTTGTGGATTATCATAATGTATCCCTCCCCCTCCCCGTCCCCCTTCTATAAGTGTTACATCCGCTCCTCCCCTTATATAGCCCATTGTAATCTATGGATGAATCTCAACAGATTGCAGATTCAGTTCACTTACACGGAACACAATGTTTGAGGTCAACGACTCACTGTACGCTAATAACTACATGTATGAATGCATGACAGATAAATAACACACACACACACACACACACACACACACACACACACACACACACACACACACACACACACACACACACACACACACACACATACAGATAGATAGATGAATAGATTGATATATAGATAGATAGATAAATAGATAGATACATAGATAGATAATTAGGGAGATAGACAGCTGGATAGATAGACATATAGTAAGATAGATAAATAGATAAATAGATAGATAGAGACATAAATAGAGTTTGGTAAATAGACAGCTAGCTAAATAGACATATAGTAAGATAAATAAATAAATAGATAGGTTGATTGTTAGATAAAAAGATGGATGACACAATCAATAAATTTTCATCATCATCATCATCATCAACAGCCTCTATTAGTCCAGTGCAAGACAAAGGCCCTCCACCAGCTTTCTCCATTAATCTCTATCAGCTGCCTGTTTATTCCAGGTTACTCCAACAAAACTTCCTATCCTATTTCTATATCTAGATCTCTGTCTATCCTGCCATCTTTTACCATCTCTGGATTGCCATTCTGTTACCTTTTCAGCGCATGATGTGTTCTGCTCATGTCCATTTAATTTATAAATGTGGTCAAGATGTCTTCCTCTTTGGTATGCTCCCTAATCCATGATCCATATGTTAGAGCTAATAGAATGCACTGATTATATACCTTTCTCTTCAGTAACAATGAAAGGTTACTTTTCATAACATTGTGTTGTTCATCCACAACCAAATAATGTCTGTTTCTTCGTTAAATCTATATCAGAATAAAAATCATGAAATAGTATTCACATCCACCATCACCTTCTTACTGCATCTAATGAGTAACGTGTGTGTGTGTGTGTGTGTGTGTGTGTGTGTGTGTGTGTGTGTGTGTGTGTGTGTGTGTGTGTGTGTGTGTGTGTGTGTGTGTGTTTCAGCGGGATGTGGACCGTATCGATGGACGGAGATCATGGTGGCCGTCATGCTAGGTCTACTGGCGTCCGTCACAGCGGTGATTGCCTCCGTCACCTTCCACCAATGTACCGTAAACGCCTGGCTTGACTACTGGCTCATCTTTCATGGTGAGTGCGTGTGTGTGTGTGTGTGTGTGTGTGTGTGTGTGTGTGTGTGTGTGTGTGTGTGTGTGTGTGTGTGTGTGTGTGTGTGTGTGTGTGTGTCGTGCATAAAATATCTTTATGCAGAAAGCCATTCCTTCGATAGACAACAAAAGACGTAATTTACTTAATCTTTAGCACACATCACACGTGAGTGCTGTAAAACTCAAAATAAAGAAGCTCCAATGTGATGCTTCGTATGGGTTAGAAAGTAAGAGTGGAATTCCTCAAGTTGGTTTGACACGCCATCGTTTAAGAAAGACAGTAGATGGTCCTCTGCTAACTCTATATAGATGATCAACGAAAAGGTAGTGAGATACATGAGAATTCTACCCTTCATGTCAGTTTTAGAATGTTTAGATTGCCATGATATCAAAGGCTTAGGAAGGTAACGTGATAAAAAGATGTAAGCCATCTTGAACGTTGAATGTCCTGCAAGTCATCTCAAATGCCTGAAATGTTTGTGTAACCCGGTGATGTACGTGTACTAACCTTAGCGAGGCTACCTGATGACTTTCATGACATCCTCCCCTTCTGATGACAGGGGTGATCACGCTGGGGGCGCTGATGGGGCTTATGGTGTTGCGACTGGCGCCCATTCCAGGGTGGTACATCAACGGCTTCCTTTACCTCACAGGCTTCCTCATCTTCCTCAACGTTGGCTGGATAATCTTGGGTAAGTGATGGCGTGCGGTGGTGATCCTCCTCCTTTTCATCCTGTCAAACATCAAGAAAGTGATTTAATTTGAGCCTGATTACTACTTTTGGATAAAGGTTTCAACTCAAAAGGGTGGTGGAAAGGCTGCAATGACGGTAAAATGTTATATAGAGCCATTGTGTCTTGCCCAATACCATTCCTTTCATTTTTTTATAAATTAATTTCATTATTAAGTATCAGGGAACATAAAACGCATGTATCAGTTGTATGTAGCACTTCTCGTGTCTTAGTTTCAAGGTGAATTCGGGCAAGATAGAAAATAAGTAGATGGACTCAAGACTGCCACATCTTGTCTTTGTCTCTGGTCACCATGTCAGTCTCTTTCCTATTTTAGGCAACGTGCAAATCGGTCTTGTGTACTCGGTTTGTTACGCGGGGAACTCGCCTTCTGTTTACCTTGGTATCCCCATTGACTGTTCCTCCAATCTGTTGCCGCTTACGCTGTCTGTCGTTATCATCTTCGACGTCTTCTACGTCATCTTGCTGGCGGTATGTGCAAGCTGGTTTAAGATGATCCTATTTCAATTGCGTGTCTCATGTGTTCGACTTTTTGCTTACACCATGAATGTGTCTAACATTTGAAATTATGGATAGCTTAATTTACATAAAATCTACAAATCTGACATTTTGTCCCCCAGATGCTCTGCGCCCAAGCCTACCACTGGCATCCTCAACCTGATGAAAAAGATACAATTTCATGTGAGTAGTTTCTACTGTTTTTTTTGTATACATTAAAAGGGTACTAGCTAAGGGACAACAAAAATAAGTTTTAAAAATCCCGCTTGTCGCCAGACCCTGTAAAGAGGACAGTAGGAGATATAGAAGCAAGAGGTGGAGGTTCAGTTAACATTGCAGGTGTCTTGACACCTCTTTTGAAAAAGTTTAAGTCATAGGCAGATAGAAAAACAGACAAAGGAAGAGAGTTCCAGAGTTTACCAGTGTAAAGGATGAAAGAGTGAATATACTGGTTAACTCTGGCATTAAAAAGATGGACAGAATAGGGATGAGAAAAAGGAGTAAGTCTTGTGCAGCGAGGCCGCGGAAGGGGTGGAGGCATGCAATTAGCAAGTTAAGAAGAATAGTCAGCATAAAAATAACAGTAGAAAAGAGATAAAGATGCAACATTGCGTCGGTGACTTAACGAATCAAGACAGTAAGTTAGAGGAGAGTTGATGAGACGAAAAGCTTTAGACTCCACCCTGTTTGAAAAAGATGTGTGAGTTGAACCCCCCCAGACATAAGAGCCATACACCATACATGGGCGGATAAGGCCCCTGTACAGAGCAAGCAGCTGAGAGGGAGAGAAAAATGGACGCGATGCCATAGGACACCTAACTTCTTAGAAGCTGATTTAGCAAGAGTAGAGGTATGAAATTGCCAGCTAAGATCTTTAGTAAAGAATAGACTGAGTGTTTTTAATGTGGAGGAGAGGGGCAGTTGAGTGTCATTGAAGAAGAGGGGATAGTTATCTGGAAGGTTATGTCGAGTAGATAGTTGTAGAAATTGAGTTTTTAAGGCATTGAACGGCAGCCGTCCTGGGCCTCCTACCACTCTAAACCTTCCTTTCTCACTTACTGCTAGTGTTTCTTAGTCTAGCAGCATTCCCACAAAGATGTCATTAACATAGTTTTGTTCCTCCACCTCCCAGCTTTGCAATACCAGCACTTCTTTGCTCTTGGATAGTAAGAGTTTGTGTCTCACCCATGCCACTCTACCGTCAGATCCCAACATATGGTGGGCGTATGTGGTGTTTGTCATCGGGTGTCTGGCCCTGGCAGTGGTGGCTCTCGCCGTGGGCGCCACCTACCTCCAAGAATGCTATACTGAGGACTGGGGAGCTATATGGCTCATTATCTACGGTTAGTGGACTTTTTATTTAGTATTGTTCACAGTGAACATTTTTTATTGCATAATCACAGGGATGAAGACTGTTTGAAGGTGAGTTGACATACATTTCGGTTACATTAATTCACAGGTATGTGTTATGAAACACTACCAACGGTACTCAGCGTTGCCATGGTGAGGAAAACACTACTGGCCTCATATTCTGACAGCTTTATCCTGCTGACTCCTTGTTACTCGGTTAATAAATACTACTAAAACTTGTTAATAAGACCTTGTATCAAATAAAATGCCCATACGATTTTGAGCATAAATGTGTGTGTGTGTGTGTGTGTGTGTGTGTGTGTGTGTGTGTGTGTGTGTGTGTGTGTGTGTGTGTGTGTGTGTGTGTGTGTGTGTGTGTGTGTGTGTGTGTGTGTGTGTGTGTGTGTGTGTGTGTGTGTGTGTGTGTGTGTATATGTGTGTGTGTGTGTGTGTGTGTGTGTGTGTGTGTGTGTGTGTGTGTGTGTGTGTGTGTGTGTGTGTGTGTGTATTGTGCAGATTTTTAACGGAGTTCATGTTTGTGCAGGAACGACAAAAATCGGTGTTGTAATGCTCGCTATCTTCTGGATCCGGTACCGCCCCGACGTCGCCATGATGTGGGACTCGCCGACCTGCTACCTCGTCTTACCCTTCATCGTTTTCTATCTCCTACAACTCGCCATACTGGGTGTCGGTAAGTTGGTTAGATGCATCAAAGGCAGTAGTTAGATTGGCACTTTCAATGTTATATCTATTTAGAGGATATCTGATAGATAACCACCTAATGTCTTCTTTATTAAGCATTTATGGCCTTGTTTTGCCATCATCTTTCGCCAGCAGACCTTCTTGATTCGCTAAGTCTAATCACCTGACCAATTTGAACATTAAGATTGAATTTTGATATCTTTCTACTCAGTCACCATCTCTCAGTTTACTTATTTATCTATCCATAATGATATTTATTTGTGGCCACTGTTTATAATTTATCTATTTTGTTTATGTGTCTTTTCCACCAATGCTAAATACTGTATGTGTTTCTGCAGGCAGACTTCTGGTATTCGATATCCGAGAGGACAGCTGCAACGGAGTACCTTCCTGCAACAACGTGCTCCAAGTGACCGAGATCGTCGTTGTGTCCATCTACTTCCTCGTTGTTCTCGTGCTAGGCTACTTCGCTATCATTTTCATGCTGGTTGCCCTCTTCTTCTTTGCCTACACCATCCACTATTACTGCAGCGACAACTCGAGCAATGATAAAATCGAAGAAATGCCCGTTAAAGAGCAGGAGGTGTAGCAGCGGCACCGCGTGACGAAATCCAAAAGTTCCTCCTCAACACGACGACCGAAAGTGAGCAAAGCTGGTGGTGGCAGATATAAATAGTCTTGGTAAGGAGAGGAACAGACTTATAGTGTAGGAGTAAATTTGATAACGAAAAAATAGTCTTGATAACACTACGTAAAATAAATTCAAATAACTCGGGAATAGTTTTCATGTTATGGAGATTCTATATAACACTGGAATGTTCTTGGTAACGCATTATGGTTTGAGTCATAACTTTTTTGATACAGGGAACCAATCTACACTAGCGCGCCATGTTGTGTGTGCAGCTTCACCCTTAACGCTCTTAAATGCGAACTAATCTATTGAAGGGATTCAGCATAAATAAATAAATAGTTCACATGTAAAAAAGAACGTGCAGGAGTTAATCTATTTTTTTTCTCTCTTTCTTCCTTGTTCCAGCGGAGATGCTACCACCGTTTCTTAGACAACTCGTGACATCGAATACCAAAGAAAATTGCTGGAGGTCACGTACACTTCCCTGTATTTCTGTCTGCAAATAAAGAAAAAAAATAACATAATAAAATAAGGCAGTACCAGAACCACCGCTGCCAGAAGCAACACAGCTACACAACCTTAGTCACAACATTCGTCCAGGACAGAACTATACACGAAGGAAAACATAGCTTATTCGTTAGATATTAAGATAATGATAAGATAAGATTTGAGTATATTTTAAGCATAACTCTCTCTCTCTCTCTCTCTCTCTCTCTCTCTCTCTCTCTCTCTCTCTCTCTCTCTCTCTCTCTCTCTCTCTCTCTCTCTCTCTCTCTCTCTCTCTCTCTCTCTCTCTCTCTCTCTCTCTCTCTCTCTCTCTCTCTCTCTCTCTCTCTCTCTCTCTCTCTCATCTATCGCATGCACATGCTCAGCTTCTTCTTTGTTACCCTTGCCTGGTCACAAATCGTAACCAAAGTCAGACCCGAGGGAAGACGGCGCAAAGTCTTTCTATCCCTTGTGAGTTTGTTGTAAAAAGAGTACCTTGGAATATATCAAGGTGCCAACGCATCCAGGGAAACAGAGATGAACGCCACAGCAAGGTGTATGCTGCCCAGTCATCCTTGGCACTACGTTTATCATGGGCGATGTGTCAATAATATTATGATAATGTCTCAGGGTTCCATAATTCCCACTTGCTTCGATAGAGTAACGTATTTTTTTTTTTCAGGGACAAAAAACATTGCTATGTCTGTATCTTGCATCTCCGTGTTTGTGACGAGATGCTTTTAAAATTTGTACTTGTGGAGTGACCGTAACATGATGGTATGTCAAATTCATGAAGCTGAGTTTCACAGTTAATTTCACTAATAAAATATTAATTAGTATAGTCTAATTTGACCGATTGTTACCCAGTCTCATGCCTTTCTGATGGCAAAAAAAATAGAAATAGACACTTTGATTAATTAATTGGTAGGTAAATAAAAAAATAAATATAGAATAAATAAATAGAATCAAATAAATAAAAGTTTATTTTCAATAATTTTTTTCCCTTTCATTCCCATCACCATTTTAAATCTTCCTGCCAGTAGAAAGGAAGCTTGAAGAGCAAGAAAGCGGCGGAAAGGTAAAAGGAACAGCCATTCCTATACAAATTCGAGGTCAAGTGTGGAAGAAGACGTGAGTGTGTTGATGGGGTGAGCGAGGCAGGAAAGTGAGAAAGGAAAAGTGGGCAGAGGAGATGAGGTGCAGGGTATGAGGTAAGAAAGATGCAAGGCACGTACAATGAGGCAAAGTGAGGTAAGATAAGATGAGAGAAGGCGAGGTGGTGCATGGGAGATGTCGATACGTTAAGGCAGGTGAAGTGTGTCGGGTGAACGAACCGTGACATGAAGTGGTGCGAGGGTTGCAGCATCGGGAGACGTGACTGTGTGAATGATGATGGTGAATGAACGCAACAATCCCGCATCTGTTGTAAGGTGACCTGCTTAGCCACAGTGACTTAACTCCATCAGAGGACAGTTTGACCAACAAGCGCCTCATACAAACACTGTTTACCACGAGGCTCAGCTGAAGAACATGTAGTGACAAGAATTGTCTACTAAAATGTTGTCACTACAAGACACAAGCAATCACAAACAATGTCACTAATACGAATGAATAAGGCAGTTAGACATATAAAGATCAAACAAGAAAATTTCAACAAAAAAATAAAACGTAAAACATATCTTCATAAAATTTAGAGCATAACGTGACTTTCAATGCACCGCCACACCAAGGGAAGGGAAATCACTG
>JAXIVD010001312.1:5000-10000 GCA_036785275.1 Cancer borealis | reverse complement strand
ACACATAAGAGAAAAAGAGAGAGAGAAAAAAAAAGTGTGAGTGTGTGTGTGTGTGTGTGTGTGTGTGTGTGTGTGTGTGTGTGTGTGCGTGTGTGTGTGTGTGTGTGTGTGTGTGTGTGTGTGTGTGTGTGTGTGTGTAACTGTTCTCTACATTTAGATGAATAAACGCCAAAATAATATCATCGTTTATTAACCTTTTGTCATTAGGACATAAAATACTGGTAGAAAGTGTTACTTTTGATTGCCGTTCTCTCTCTCTCTCTCTCTCTCTCTCTCTCTCTCTCTCTCTCTCTCTCTCTCTCTCTCTCTCTCTCTCTCTCTCTCTCTCTCTCTCTCTCTCTCTCTCTCTCTCTCTCTCTCTCTCTCTCTCTCTCTCTCTCTCTCTCTCTCTCTCTCTCTCTCTCTCTCTCTCTCTCTCTCTCTCTCTCTCTCTTTTCTCTTTCATTTAACATACAAAAAAAATTAGTATAGTTTAGACTCGTATTGTTTTCACATGCCACCGTCTTAGAAAGCTTAAACTAAAACAAGGGAACACACTTTAAAACAATTTGCCATCGCGGAGACGGCTGCATTGTTTCCATTCAGTACCTTTTTGCGCACAAGGAAATAACATATAAGACACTTCATTCCACCGAGAGTTTCTATACGGATTATGTCATTAGGGAAAGGAATTCTTTATGGAATACAACCGTGCAGTACGTTTATAAATAACTGGTTAAGTATAATAATATGCATCCACACAGTTATCTATACTTGTTTAATCAAAGTAGAAAATAAACACTAATTTTAAAGCTCTCTCGTATCTGCGTCGTTACATTCGTTCTATCCTCAGGTTACTGGATCTAAGTAACGCCCACGGCCTGCTGGAAGGGGAGAGTGTGGTGGGAGTAGGACGACTTGAGCTGTGGCGTCTCCTGGACCGTCCACTGGTGCTCAAATCTCTCTTAACATTGCGGGTAGTGTGTGCCGCCCTCACTCCTGCCTCCCCTTCCCCCGCCACTACCTACACCGCCCGCTTCGTGGCTGCCCTCGCTGGCACAATGGTCTTTAGGCAGGTGAATGGAAGCAGGCAAGGGGTACTACATGGGGTATTGGGAAGGCTGGGACGGGATGCATGTTGAGGGGAGGGTGTGATAGTTGGTCAGGTAAGAAAGTATTAATAAAAGGGACAACTAAGCCCTCAAGCAACATTTATGTAGATGAATAATTTGCATCTGGTTATAAATCTTGGTGAGGAAATTATCTTTGTGTCGTTTACTCACCCGTGTCTTCGGGGTTGTGTGGCTTTCAGGTAGAGTTGCAGCCAGCGGCGGTGACAGGAGTCCGTGTTAACCTGGTGGGCGTGAGTCCCCGCTTGTCACCGCCCGTCACTCTGAACTGGAGGCTCTTTGCTAGGTGAGTCCTTTAACAATGCCTCTGCTACGCGGAGAACCTTCATCGCCTACCTGGGGAGATGTAATGAGAAAAAAGATCATCAATTCATATATCTATTTACTAATCTAGCTACTTGTTTATTCATTCATTCATTTATTACACTTATGTTTATTTTCCTTGATCAGTATGCCCCTACTAGAACAAGAGAACTAGGACCTGAGGTAGTAGTTAATGAAGAAATTTCCAATGTACGAGAAGCTCTTTACCTGGAACGCTTGAAGACGTTATTTTTACATTTAATATTTGTTCCTGTCAGTCCCATAGGTGTTAAAGTGTGTGGAGAGGGAAGCCAGTGTCTTTCATTGCCCAACCGGTATTCCAGAATTCCTTGCATGCAAACGTCACGCTCCCTAAAAAAACAGGTCTTACTGTGGTGTTTCATGACTGTGGCAGGTGTTGTGGTGTGTTAAGAGGTGAGAGGTGTGGTGAGAGTGTGATATGTTCTTTGCTAATACCATGTTTACCTACTTCAGGAAACACGAGACTGAGGACGAGTCGCTACACCACATGAGGGACGGATGCTCCTCCCTCGGTCCTTTCCCGGGAACGCTGGTGCATGAAGCCCTCCAGCCTATCCCCCTTGATGGACACTCAGGGAGGGAGACGCGGCACTACTCGCTGGAGCGACTACCGGACCTCAACGCAGTAAGTCGTGGCGTTCCCTGGTTTTGTTGGTTCTATTGTAACGTGGGTTTTATGTTCCACTGTATCCGTGAATTAGAGAAGCTTTATCAAGGTCATTTAAAGTATATTACAACCAATCAAGTGGACGAGTGGTTTATAGCTTAGTATCTCCTTCAAAAAAATAGTTTTCCTAACCAACGGAAATGCTTGTCTGGAAAGGAATGACTTAAACAAAAAGGAACATTGAGCAATATGGTTCATGGGAACAAGTTTCATAACATTTACTGCTGGGAGGGAAGAACATTGGATACAAAGACCAAAATACTGCTGTGATTAATGGTTTTCCTGAATGATAGAACCGAACTGGAAAAACAATTTTCATTGTGTGACTCTAGTGGCTGAAATACATTTTTCGACAATCCTGACTGACGGTAGTGGATAAATCGAATACGATGAAGCCCTAGCCTGATTCTCGTCTCTCCCTAAAGTTTTCTCTCTCTGCTGGCAGCTGACACGGAAGGGGACACTGTACGTGGTGGTGTACGACGGGGAGCGGATGGTGGCGTGCTCCAGGTTGACGCATGCCCAGGCCTCGCCGGCCTCTGCAATCTGAGGACCCATACTTGGTGGGTGGAAGGCAATGCAGGACAGGGTTTTACTAGCTGGCTTAGTGATGGTGGTGGTTGGTATTGATTGATGTTGTGTGACAGTACTGACGTGAATGTTTGACTATGTGGGTACAAGTGGGTGAGGGTACAAGAAAAGAGGTGTGTGTGTGTGTGTGGTGTGTGTGTGTGTGTGTGTTGTGTTGTGTGTGTGTGTGTGTGTGTGTGTGTGTGTGTGTGTGTGTGTGTGTGTGTATGTGTGTGTGTGTGTGTGTGTGTGTGTGTGTGTGTGTGTGTGTGTGTGTGTGTGTGTGTGTGTGTGTGTGTGTGTGTGTGTTGTGTGTGTGTGTGTCAAGATAAATAATTCGTCGAGTATGGCTGCGTGCAGAAAGTGTCAACTGACTTGCATGTTACACCAAGTATAATCCTTTATATCTATCATAGAGCAGCGTAGGTCAGGGTGCAGGCGGAGGCCGTGAGTGGGGTAGTGGAGCTATACCAAGTGTCCCCACTCGACCCTGTCAAGCTGACCATCAATCTCACGACGTCCAGTGGGAACGCGGCAGCCTTCGGGATCGACAACTTCGCTTCGGTTGACGGGGTGAGTGAGGTGGAGGGTGAAGCAAGGGAGATAATAAGTAGTGCACGGTGGCAATACAAATTATTTTAATGAGGAATCACCAGGGCATCTTCAATATATCTGTCACATAACAGATAATCACTGTTCACAGACTATGTATATATATAATTCATTACTACTTCTATCGTTATATAGTCATGATTACACCTTTCACCGATGACCATCAATAGTCACTGTTACCAACAGACTCTCCTGTAGTGGACTTTCCCGTCGTTTTTATGAGCCTTGGGCCGTTAGACCTAGATCTGACGGCCTGTACCACGGCAAGGGCACCAAGGACCTGTACCCGGCAGGGGGACTTGAGTGGCAAGTTTGGGACACTTCAAGGGTGTGACGGTGGCCTTGGCTACGCTGGTGGACCCGACCATCACGCTCTTCGGTCGACACAGCGTCCCTTGAGGTAAGTTCCGCGGCAGTGTAGTGCTCAGGGTTGTTGTGCACTCATCTTGTCTGAGCAGCCTTCTCTCAGCAATACATGATTACATATAATTTTCTTTCCATATTTATTTCTTCATAAAAAAATCTTAGAAACCTGTATATATTGGGTGTTGGGAACACAATCATTTATGAATTTCATAAGACGAAGAGTGTCACAGGTCGTGCAGTGGTAGTGTATGACCCTGAATGGCGCGTTCTGGGCTGCGCAAACCTAGTGGCTGAGGGAAGGCAGGTGTGGGCGTCAGCACGCTCTCACCGCAACATCACAGGGGAGCTGCGTCTACGCCCAGTCTGCAGAACTCTCTGTTTGCGGGAGACCAGCGTTTACCTACGCCTCCACCAACTCAGGTGAGGCCCACACCCTCACCCTCTCTACTAACTGTGTTATTCAATGGAGACTCCACATGTCCGATACATATATCTAAATGAAAGTGTAGCCACACGAGATCATCTAAACTTTTAGATGTTCTGGTTAGTATTAATATGAACATTGTATTCCTTCAGGAGCCTAGACACGGCGGGACATTCCTGGGCACGTGCACGAGCGAGACGCGAAGAGAGGAAGAACGATTGCACCTTCTTCGGGGGTCACTTCGACCCCTTCGCGATAAGCCTCGGCGACAGGGTTAGTTCCAGGTAGTCTGGTAACGTAATGGAAGAAGACACAAGGGGACGGGGACCTAAGCTACAGATCTCGAAAGGGTGTTTATAGGATCTCAGCAGCAGATACATCACAGTTCTGCTTCAGTACTCACTTGAAGAAAGCTCAAATTTGGAACCTGAAGGAAGTTGTTAAAATCTGCAATGTCATGTGCATCCCTGATAGAGCCATAATATAAACGTACTAGGTTGGAATGGGGGCCTGGTATTTGGTGGGTAGATGGTCCGGATAATTAGAGCTGACAATGATGGGAGTTCGATGCTGGGTTAGTCTAGTTAAATAACTGACATTTGTCTATAAGTGCGATATCCGAAATGGCGTGTACCGAGCAGGTTCATCCGGATCGGAGGTTAACTGTAACTCTTCGTTGGTACACTGTTTCATCGCAACAGCCTCACAGTATTAGGCTTGATGAAATGACGTAGTGCGGGATGGATTTATTAGTTTTCGTTATTATATGGCTTGCTTTTACTTATCGCGGTTTATTTAGATTCTTCCGTCCAAGTTGTATGATAATAGTTGATACATTCCAACATACTTGATCACTACCATTAAGCGTCGAACTACCGGGGTGGAGGCCGTGTTGAATTGTGCCTCG
>JAXIVD010001311.1:12500-91388 GCA_036785275.1 Cancer borealis | reverse complement strand
GAGAAGAGAAGAGGAGAGAGAGAGAGAGAGTGAGAGGAGAGAGAGAGATAGAGAGAGAGGAGAGAGAGAGAGAGGATGAGAGAGAGAGAGAGAGAGAGAGAGAGAGAGAGTGGAGAGAGAAGAAAGGGGCGAAAGAGCAGACAGACAGACATACACAACCTATGAGAAAAATGGCATTCACGAGCAACCGAACAGATAAATGAACATACATGATAGTCACACACACACACACACACACACACACACACACACACACACACACACACACACACACACACACACACACACACACACACACTGACACAATAATCCATCTTAACCTCTCATAAGATACATATAACCTCACGTTTCTGCCTTTCCTTGACCTCCCTAACCTCGGCTGACATTATTCTATTGAAGGAAAACAAGAAAAAAAAGAGCCTCGCATAATGGCTTAAGAACTTTCCAGACATTAATGGGTCCTTAAACACACGGAGATTCAAGTCTACCTAATAGCTTCTGATTCACGTGATTTATGTAAGCTTCCCTTTAAAAGTTTAAACATCTACCTGTTTCTATGACGCAAGGCTGGTGGAGCAATGGTGACGTGATGCAGCAGGTGTGTTATTATTTACTTTCCTATTAATTGCGTGAAGGTAAAGTAAATTCTCAGAGAGAGAAAAGAAAACGAAAATATGAGAAATTCTATAGGAAAGAGACGCTAAATTAACTTAATAACAGATTGAATGACTTATTGTCTGAGCGTCCCACAGACAAAAGCCAAATAGACGAAACACACTTGTGGCATCACTTAACCTTTTCTAACCTCAACCTCCCTGTACTTAGGTAGAGACATTCCAGTACAACTTAGAGTAGAGTAGATCAAAAATATGATCTAATTAGTTACTCTATCATTCATCTAAAAAATAAGTTAAGTAGGTAATCAGAAAATAATACCGTAACATAGAGCATTGTATCTAGTAAAGCCCATTTCCAGCACTGATGATGTAAGAAATACTGACAAGAAAAAAATAATCACGAGGAAACAGCACACCGAACAGTCATCCATTTCTTGCATAACTCGCACACCACTTCTCACCAATCCATACTGCATAACACGGTAAGGCTTGTTTCATCATTCCACATAGTCAATTGATCCGTTTAACGTGTAAGCAAACGAATCTCGACCAACAACGTAACAAGAGAAATATATAATACCTTAACCTCATTTTACCGACATTGTACCGGTAACTAAGGTTGAAAAAATCATCATATATATATACAAAAAAAATGAAAAAATAGTCAGATAATTGAAATACGATGACAGCTGACACTCTTGTTTCGTAACTGTATTCACATGACACAAAGGATGGGAAGAACACGAAATGCATGCAATCATTGGAAAGTATAAGGAATCAGGAAGGTGGATGAAAGAAACAATCCATCATGCAGAGGACAGGTAAAGACAGAGGCCACCAGCACCTGCAGGCGCCTCAAAGCAACTCACGATTAGACTGGAATGCAACACCCGCCACCCTACTCCAGTGCCCTCGCCCTCCCGCCTTCCAAAGGTTAGCGGCTGGAAGGGAGGATTTTGGCATTGTAATACTTCTGAAGAAAAAAAAATTCCTCTGTAAAAAAAATAATTGGTAATAATGATAATGATAATATTGATAGTAACAGTAATAATAAATTTTTATTTACATCATTATAATTATTATTATTAATATTAGTAGTAGTAGTAGTAGTAGTAGTGGTAGTAGTAGTGGTAGAAGTAGTAGCACTAGTAGTAGCAGCAGTAGTAGTAGCAGTAGTAGTAGTAGCAGTAGTAATAATAATAGTGTGTGTGTGTGTGTGTGGTGCTTTAAAGAGGTACTTACCTGATGAATAAAGTGTAGGTTCCTTTAAGAGTTGTGGGAACATCCTGAGATTGTCTAACCCGGAGTGCCGTAACATGAGGGAGTGAAGGCCCCAGAACCGTGACTCAGCCGCATCACAAACAGTAGGAACGAATTCCCTTGCCTCGAGTGACAGACAATCGGGCTGCTGCACCACACGACCCAATGTGAACGGAAATCAGAAATAGGACGCCTGTTGGGAAGGGATATAAACTACCACGTAAATTAGTTCCGTCAGAAGCAGATCCAATGATTTTTTTCTCTAAAACATCAAAGAAATGGAAATAGATTACGTACACAGGTAGATGTAAGTAGATAGCAAATTATGCATCTTGTCTGAAAAATGAACAGAAAGTTTCAACCTTGAACGTCAAATACTCTTAACTAAAACATGGAACTGAGGCAAGTATTCCTTGCTCTTATACCTGGCACCTGGTCCTCTCATTATTTCGTAAATCCCAAAAACAGTCTTTCGTCTCTCCTTATGACATAAATATACTCCTCTTTTTTTTCTCCCACCTTCCTTTCCTCACCCCCAGCTAGGGTCACAACCTCTCTCACTCTTGACGCTCTTTTTCAATTATCTCCTTCACCTCTTACCTTCCTACGCAATCATTCTCACAAAATTTTTATCCCAACTCAGCCTACTCATCCTCCCTCCCTCCTCCATCCTACCTTGCTCTACCACTGGCGTCACCTTGCCCCTTCCCATGACACTATCTCACCGCCGTGACTGCAGACTTGGTGGGTGGGAAGGAAGAGTTACGTAAGGCCTAGCAATCCGGATCTTGTGAGAAGATCAGCTGCTCATTACGTTAGTGTGCTGGAAAAAAGATAAACAAATATAAGACACGACTGGGATCTTTTTTTTTTTTTTTTTTTTTTTTTGGTGTGTGTGTGTGTGTGTGTGTGTGTGTGTGTGTGTGTGTGTGTGTGTGTGTGTGTGTGTGTGTGTGTGTGTGTGTGTCGGAAAAGAGAGAGAGAGAGAGAGAGAGAGAGAGAGAGAGAGAGAGAGAGAGAGAGAGAGAGAGAGAGAGAGAGAGAGAGAGAGAGAGAGAGAGAGAGAGAGAGAGAGAGAGAGAGAGAGAGAGAGAGAGAGAGAGAGAGAGAGAGAGAGAGAGAGAGAGAGAGAGAGAGAGAGAGAGAGAGACAGAAGTAGAAATTTGACAGGCAGACTGACATAGATAGACAGACGGACATACTGACTGATAGACAAACAGATAGATAGACAAACAGGCAAACTGACACAGCCAAACAAAAAATCAAACATGCAGAGAAGCAAGTAGGCAGACAGATATGTACAAACAGAGGTAGAACGATAGAAAGACAGAAATGCAGACTATAATTCATACTCAAATGTCGTCCTTTGAAACTTGATAGTGACATATACAAAGATTGGACAACTAAAGGAAAAACTGAACAAATATGAATAAAGAGACAAGATCACACTTGAATACTACAACTAGGTAAATGCAACTAGGTAATTACACACACACTAAAAAATAGATCGAAAAAAATAACATGAAAGAAAGAATGGAGGTAGATAAAATACTATACAAATACCGGAAAAGCCTGAATGAAGGAAAACAGCAACAAAATACTATCGACTACTCAGAGATACGCAATCAAGCAATGAATGTAAATGAAGTGACAATGATAGAAGTGAAGTGACGAAAGGATATGAAAAAAGGGAGTGAGGGACGAAGACCAGGACGAGGCCGAGAGAAGATGGATTGTGGCTGATGAGGATAAGGGGTGACGGAGGTGTCGCGGCGTGAGAGGAAGTAATGGAGGTGAAAGAATGTATGGGAGGGAATGTTGTTAGGGTTGAGAAGGGAGTGAAGGGTGGTGAAGGGAAGACAATACGGGCATGCACTATTGTTACTTCAAAGTCCCGGAAGAATACACACACACACACACACACACACACACACACACACACACACACACACACACACACACACACACACACACACACACACACACACACACAAGATTAAAAGAAACACAACTGACAACACACAAATGAAAGAAGAGAAAGGAGACTGAATTACAATATAGAAATTGATGAACAATGTTGAAGAAACTGATAGAAAAGATTTAATCATGAAAAGAAAAGGAGAGGCTAGATATTTGAAGGAACGAGAAAAAAAAAGGAATTTGCTTGACACAAAAAAGTACAGCTTTCCCCAAAGAAGTATATAGACTTGGAATGAACTACAAGAGATGATAATGGCAAAAAATGCACAACTGAAGGAAAAACTGGACAAATATAGATACAGAAATGGTACCACCCGAGTATAGCTTAGGCCCTGCGTACTGCAACTAGGCACACACACACACACACACACACACACACACACACACACACACACACACACACACACACACATACATACATATCGCGCTTGTAATAAAAATCACCATTCACAACTGCACATAGATAAATTTAAAAAAAAAAATATATATATAGATAGAAATAGAGTTGGCGATAGAAATAGAGATGGACAGATAGATACATAGATAGATAAACATAAATAAACAGTCACTGATAAACAGACAGGGACACATATAAACAAACTTTTTTCCAGTTTGGAATTCATAAGTAAGATTCGTAATAATTAGTAAGTAAGCCCTTCACATAGACTATTTTGTTAGTTTTCTGTCATCAGCCGATACTTTGAGAGAATGTTTTCGCAGAATAAACGAAAGATCAAATAACGAATAATAACATTATACAATATTGCAAACTATTCAGCCTTTTTTTTAATGTAGTCAGTGCGAGAGTAATTAAAAGACTAGATTCAGGCATGAATCTAACTGTCTCATTAGCAAATACCTTTACATAGTGCAGCAACACAATCAAATAAACTATCCTACGGCGCTATTTCCACCGTTATAACCAAGGATCTTTTAAGATCCTTGGTTATAATTAAGCCTTTCCTTATATGACATTCAATATTATGTGTTTATAGTTATTTTCTAAAGCAGTGACTTACGTGTATAGGGATGAATAGGCCATGGCATTCCTTTTTTATCACCACCACCACCAACAACAACACTACCACCACCATCACTACTACTACTACTATAAATACTACTATTAATATTGAAAATAATAATGATAGTAATAATAATAATAATAATAATAATAATAATAATAATAATAATAATAATAATAATAATAACTTATTATTAAGTAAGAAAAAAAATTTAATTGAGAGGGTACTGGCTAAGGGCAAATAAAAAATACGTTAAAAAAAAATCCCGCTTGTTGCCAGACCCTGTAAAGAAGACAGTAGGAGACTGAGTTGAATATAATGTAAAAGTGTAAGGTGTGCATAAAGTTAAGTTGGTAGTAGAAGTTGTCTTTAGAGGGCAGGCTGCAGCTGCTCTCTTGTGTAAATGAGACATTAAGGGAACCGGGAAGAGAGGACACGGGGAATCACAGCTGACATTAATAAACAGCTAGTCCATCACCCAACATCACATTAACACTGACCCAACACTCGGCACCACACACACAAAGCTAACATCACATGTACCATAAATCATAACACTGACCATCACCCAGCACCACACACATAAAGCTAACCTAGATATACATGGCAATGATACAGCATAAAGGTAATAGTACCTACTTAATTGCTTCTCCATCACTCTTCTCCTGGGTTCCATAGTCCGCTGCGCACAACCCCACATCTGCGCCACAATAATACAGACAGTGGAGTCGGAATGGTCCGGCGCTCCCAGCTCTCCACAACACTTCTTTGCCGCCTCAATGCTACCATCCGGCTCGCCTAGTTCCACATTCCACAACACATGGATCAGCACATAACACTGAGTAAGGGAATCCATACTATGTGAAGAGCGCAACACGGCAGCAGGACTGAATGAAATTCTACCCGTGACTGCCATTACGGCCCCGATCCGCCACGTCAGCGCATTGAACAAAAGAGGTCCGACGAGCGCACAAGAAATAAAATAATACAATTCAGTTCAAATAATCCATATATCATACTAATGATACACTCCCACCTCCAAATAACATGAAACTCACATCTCTTCAACAGGAAGTAAAACCACCAATCTGTGAACAGACCTGTTCATAGTCTTGTCTTTCTCTTCTGTATAATGAGTGCCAGGTTTACATAATCTAATCCTCAATTGGACTTCCCTCACTCTATCATAACTACCTTTTTCTGTCTTCGCAGCCTGAGCTAATTTACATTTTCCCCTAATGGTATTTGAGTCTTTGACAATAATTAGATCTCCTGATCTAATGTTCCTTTTCTCTACATGCCATTTCTGCTTTACCATTAGTGTGGGAAAGTAGTCCCTTTGCCATCTCTTCCAAAATGAGCTCACTATACTGTGCATGAAATCCAGTCTTCTTTTAGAACTTGCATCATTATTCAGTATACCAGGAGGAAACTCAAGGTTATTACGTCCCAATAACAAATCATTTGCATATAGATAGACACCTAATTCCACATCGTATCCTGGCTTAATGCCAATGGGCCTACTGTTCAACAGGTTAGCAATGTTTCAGCCAACTCTGGTAATTGTGCAGGCAATAGAGCTATGTTAGCCTGTAGTACAGTGTACAGTGCTGGTCAGCCGATCACTGTAATCTGGGACTCTGCTGGGTCTGACATTATCCTTATAACTCCTTATAGCCTGATCTATAGGTAAGGCTGTGATCTTTCACACACTACGCACCACATCCCACACCAACTGCTTGATCATCAGTGCATGCAAGACTGGGACGTTATCCACTGACCGACCTACCAGCATTGTGGATATGTGTGTGTGTGTGTGTGTGTGTGTGTGTGTGTGTGTGTGTGTGTGTGTGTGTGTGTGTGTGTGTGTGTGTGTGTGTGTGTGTGTGTGTGTGTGTGTGTGTGTGTGTGTGTGTGTGTGTGTGTGTGTGTGTGTGTGTGTGTGTGTGTGTGTGTGTGTGTGTGTGTGTGTGTGTGTGTGGAAGGGGGTGGAAGCTGTATACACATAAAATGGAGTCTTTTTGATAGTGTTCGTCTTGGTTATACTTCCATTGTTTGGTGAATCTTGTAATCATGACTCACTACTGAGTACTGACAGTCAGTGTGTCCTTTTTCAAGGAAAGTCATGTTACTGTACAACTTTGGTTTGATTCCACCCTTACATGCTTTCAAAGGATGGTACCCACTACGTAATTCATGCTGCTTTCCCCTTCTTATCTCATTAGTAGAGATTATTATTAAGAACATCATATTCCACTCTATTAACATATATAAGTCTTAAGATTTCTTCAAAAATTTATTTACAACAAAGTCAACAGCGCGTGTACGTATTACACCTTAACATATGGTGGGTTTCCCCAGTAGGTTAGTACATCAATCCAAACAACACAATATAATGCAGTGCCTTAGAGTCTGTGCCAGCTGTTTGTACTCTCATTCCGAATACTCTTTCTTCGTGACCTGGGTCGGAGAATTCGGTCACTGACGTCTCAGAGGGCGAGCCAACACTACAGCCACGTCTTGATCTAGGATGTCACTCCTAGAGTTGCCGTCTCTCCTCAAGTTGTGTTTCCTTGAGGTGATGAAAGATGATTGGAAGAATTCCCTCTTGCCACTATTCAGTCCATCTTCGGTGAGGGGCTCACCCTTTTGAACGAAGCTTCCCAGATTTCTGACCGTCATGAAGCTCCCATCAGCGTCTGCGTGACCTTGTTCTGAAGACTTATGGTTGACACTAGGCAGCTTTGTAGAAGAAAACACAAGTGTTAATGGTTTTACTGATGTTTGTGTAAGTGATGGTATCTCTGCTACAGCTGAGGTATGACCCTGGATTTCTTCCTGCTGACTATTGACACCAGACGTTGAATGAGCAGAACGGTTTTCGCTTGACGTGATAACGAAGCCAGGGATGACGCGAGACGGATGTGACTCTAGTTTTCCCTTTCCTAGTGACGTTACTGTAGCACCATGAAATTGTTCAGATCCACCACTTTGACTATTAGTTTTGCTGCTGGTTCCATGGGAAGACATGAAATTGAAGTGATTAGTGACAAACTTAGTACCGTCCGGTGAAAAATTATGATTGTTTCCAGAATCTCTCTGTCCCGTAAGAATCACAGCAAAACCCTTGTCTGCAGTGGAAGCCCCAGAACTTGTTTTAGAAAGAAGTGAAGCAAATTTGCTGGAATGATCGGTAGAAATGCTAGAGCCACCTTTGTTAGTAGGTTTTTGCAAACTAAGTAACATACCGGGACTTGATGAACTAGAAGAATGTTGAGAGAATGAAGCACCATTCAAATTTTGTTCATTTTGTTTTCTAGAGGTGTGCGAACGAATGAGTTTGATAATTCCATCAGATGACAACTGCACACCATCATTGGCAGTGCTAAAATCAGGGTTCTTTGCATTGTTGTCGGAAACAGGGTCAGTGTTTAGTGATTCCTGCCCAGGAGCGAAAACATGGCTGTCTAATGAGAACACTCTAGACCCGGAGGTGGATCCTGTGGTGGAGGATGCAGATAATGGTGAGCCAAAAGCATTCCCAGAATGTGATAATAAGTGACTGTCAGATTTGTCTGTGGATGAGGAACTCTGGACTTTTTGCACTACACTTAAGTTAGACACAGACGATTCAGAACTTACACCAGAATGTTTTCTTTCAGCAAAACTTTGTGAGATCTGCTGACCCCGAAACCTTCTTTGTTGTGCTTCGCCACCTGCTAGGACCACTGACAGGTCCCCATTCTGTCCACTGGTCACCTTCAAGCCTGGCAATGACGACGAGATGGACTGGATGGGACCACGTAACGATTGTTGGGGATCTAGCTCTGGAAGTTTTATGTGTTGTGAGCTAGACCTAACATGCGTCTGACGTAGAAATGTACCAAGTGATGGTGAACCAGATGTAACAGACAAACCAGGAGTATCAGTTAAAACAAGTGTACTATGTGAACCTGGTGCACCATCTCTACCATGTGAACCAGGTGAACCAGTATTGGCAGAAAAACCCGAAGAACCACTGGAGGCTTGTACACTAGAGGAACTCGCAAGACTACGATGACCATGTGTACCAGACGAATCAGGTGAATTAGGAATACTAGGCGAGCCAGCAGTACTGAATGAACCAGAAATACCAGGCAAACCAGATGTGTCATGTGAAACAGGTGAACCACGAGAAAAGGATGAATCAAGTGTGACAAGGGAGGCTGGTGAATCAAGTGTACTAGGTGTCTCAAGGATGCCAAATGTGCCAGGTGAACTAAGTGAACCAGAAACATCAGTAATACCAGCTGCATCAAGTGAACCAAGTGTACTTAGTGAATCAGAAGGACCAGAATGTTGTAGAATAGATGAACCAGTCGTATTATGCAAGCTAGGTGAACCAAATGAATGAAGCGTGTGAGTTGATTCAGCTCTACCTGGAGACCTAGGCAAGTCAAGAGAACCAGGTGAACCCAAGGGATGCCGTGACTCGGGTGAACCAGCAGATGAATCAGATACATCAGATGAACCAACTGTCTCAAGTGAACCTGTACGATGTTGTGAGTCAATAATCACAGAATTACCAGAAGAACCACTTGAACCAGACAATCTTCCTCCTCCAGGTGTAACAGGGGCGCTTGTAGAACCATGTGAATTTGGTTTATTACGGGAATCAAGCTTACCAGGTGAGTCAAATGAACTAACGAAACTTTGTGAGATCTGCTGACCCTGAACCCGACCCTGTTGTACTCCACTATCCGCCAGGACCACTGATAGGCCCTCATTGTGATCACTGGTTATCTCCAAGCCTGATACAGACGATGAAGTGAACGGGCTCTGGGTGCGACCACTTAGTGACTCTTGGACATCTTCTATTCCTAAAAGTTCTTCAGTGTGTTGTGAGCCAAATGATCCAGGAGGGTGTTGCCTAGCAGGTGTAATAGGTAAAGAAGATATACCAGATGAAACAGGTGAATCAACTGAAGTGGATGTACTAGGCAATCCAGATATGTCAGGTGAAACAGGGGAACCTAGTATAGCAGACAAAACAGGTTCATGATTTGGTGATCCAGGTATATCTAGTGTACTTGATATACCAGGTGAATCAGATGCACTAACGGGACCAGAAACACCAGGTGAATCAGGAAGACTTTGTGAACCAAGTGTATCTGAATTAGGTGCAAATGTATCGAGAGTATGAGGTAAACCAAATACTTCAGGTGAGCCACGAGTAACAGGCAAGCCTGGTGGACTAGAAACAACAGGTGAATTCAAAGTACCAGGTAAGTCAGGTATTCCGGTTGAACCAAAAGTACCAAGTGAACCAAGTGCATCTGATGACTTTGGTGATGTAGGTGAATCAGAAGAACCTGGAGAATCAGATGTATCAGCTGCAAGGTTAGAGTTAGGCACACCAGTTGGATGAAGTGAACCAGTACCATCACCTGTAAGATGATGTGAAGCAGGTGAAGCAGGAGGACCAGACGTAACAGGTGAACCAGGTGAATTACGTAAATCTGTGGAGCTAAGTGGATCGTGTGAGGCAAGAGAACCATGATTAAGGGAAATGGGTGAATCAAGTGAATGAGAGTGATGTTGTGAACGAACTCCATTAGATTGTTGCTGCAAACCAGGTGAGTTAGCGGGACGATGGAAGACACGTGAAGAATTTGGGTATTGGTAATAGGGAATGTGTAAATGATACAAGTTAAAAGGATGATGCAAGTGATCATTCATACTGATTGAACCAAATGAACTACTTGGAAAAAATGGACCATAAGGATACTGCAATCCATATGCACCGCTCAACCGTTGTGAGCCAAAGAAACCAGAGGGATGCCTTGGACCAAGTAAACCAAATTGATGTGGTACAAATGAACCAGAAGGACGTTGTGGATTAAATGAACTGGAGGGACTTTGTAAGCTGTGTGAACCAGATGGATGTTGTGAGCTGAATGAACTCAAAGTTTGTTGTGAATCTACTGAATCAGTTTGTACTTCCTCTTGCTTGTCAAATGAGGTGGAAGAAATTGCAGAATCATCCCTAAAAGAAGTCAACCCTTCACCGGTATCTGAAACAACTCCCTGTGCATTGCTGGGTAGAGGATCAGAAACCGAGGCACTACGGCTTCCTGCTGAATCCTGCACAGTACCCCCACCAGCACTAGATAAAGAAAGTGTAATACCAGACCTGGATTGTGTAGATGTCAAAGAGAGTCGTGAATGAGAAGAATCTATCGAATCTGAGGAGGAGCGAGGCCTCTGAGCTCTAAGGGTCTCTGTCTCCACGTCACGGGTAGCCTCGGACTTTGACGCAGAATCAATTATAGATCCAGAACTGACACTGGCGCTGTTTCCCAGAGGAGTTTTAGGAATTGTTAGTGTTCCGATACCTGAACTAAATTCAATTGATGATTTCGAATGTGAAGAAACTGATGTCCCCGAATCTAGACCAGTTAATGATAATCCAAAACTTGTATTAGATATTTTGCCAGAAAGATTTTGTGGAATTTTCTGACCTTCAGTGCGTTCTGATTGTGCTTCGCCACCCGCCAAGACCACTGACTGTTCACTATTCTGTCCATCGGTCACATCTAAGCCTGATGCCGACGATGAGCTGGAACCAAATGATGACACAAAATTATTTTTTGAACCTACATGTTCTTCTGAATTCTGTGAACCAAGTGAACCAGCAGAACGCTGTGGAATGAGAGAACCAGCGGGATTGAGAGCACCAGGTGAACTATGTAAGCCTAGTGTCCCAGGTGAATCAAATGTATTAGGTATAATAGGCACACGATGTGAACCAGAAATAGCAGTTGTTCTAACTATTTGTTGTGTCCCCGATGAACCAACGGAATGCACTGAACCAGATGAACCAGATACATGCTGAGAACCAGATGCACTAAATGACTGCTGTGAACCAGATGAGTCAAAAGACTGTTGTGAACCAGATGAACCAGATGAATCAATTGACTGTTGTGATCCAGATAAATCAATTGACTGTTCTGAACTAAATGAATCACTTGACTGTTGTGAACCAGATGAATCAATTGACTGTTGTGAACCAGATGAATCAGAAGACTGTTGTAGATCAGATGAACCAGATGAACCAGAGGCAGTAAAGGAATTCTGTGAACCAGATGAATCAAAAGACTGTTGTGAACCAGATAAATCGATTGACTGTTGTGAACCAGATATATCAACAGACTGTTGTGAACCAGATATATCAACAGACTGTTGTGAACCAGATATATCAACAGACTGTTGTGAACCAGATATATCAACAGGCTGTTGTGAACCAGATGAATCAACAGACTGTTGTGAACCAGATGAATCAGTTGATTGTTGTAAACCAGATGGACCAGAGGAGTCAAAAGATTGTTGTGAACCAGATGAACCAGAGGAGTCAAAAGATTGTTGTGAACCAGATGAACCAGAGGAGTCAAAAGACTGTTGTGAACCAGATGAACCAGAGGAGTCAAAAGACTGTTGTGAACCAGATAAGTCAAAAGACTGTTGTGAACCAGATGAACCAGAGGAGTCAAAAGACTGTTGTGAACCAGATGAACCAGAGGAGTCAAAAGACTGTTGTGAACCAGATGAATCAGTTGATTGTTGTGAACCAGATGAACCAGAGGACTCAAAAGACTGTTGTGAACCAGATAAGTGAACAGACTGTTGTGAATCAGATGAGTCAGAAGACTGTTGTGAACCAGATGAGTCAGAAGACTGTTGTGAACCAGAGGAGTCAAAAGATTGTTGTGAACCAGATGAGTCAGAAGACTGTTGTGAACCAGATAAGTGAACAGACTGTTGTGAACCAGATGAGTCAAAAGACTGTTGTGAACCAGAGGAGTCAAAAGACTGTTGTGAACCAGATAAGTGAACAGACTGTTGTGAACCAGATGAGTCAAAAGACTGTTGTGAACCAGAGGAGTCAAAAGACTGTTGTGAACCAGATGAGTCAGAAGACTGTTGTAAATCTAATGAACCAGATAAGTCAAAAGATTGCTGTGAACCAGAAGACTTTTGTGAGTTGGTCGAATCAAGCAACTTTTGTGAACCAGTCAAGCTATGGAGACTGTGTGAACCAAATGAACCAGAGGATTGTGATGAACTCAATGATTCAGAAGACTTTTGTGAGGTAAATGAGCCAGATGGCAGTTGTGAGCCCAGTAACTCAGATGAACGTTGTGAGCCAGGCAAACCAGAGGCCTGTTGTGGGCTGACTACACCAATTACTTGCTGCAAACTATCACTATGTTTACACTGAGAGGAAGAGCTTCCAACGCCATCACCAGCACAGCCAGCTCCGTCAACCAAACCAGTCGACTGATCGCTGTCCTGAAGAGGATTGAAGATTTTCTTTGGGGTAGGTGAAGCACTGGCAGTTGTGTGCGAAGCTTCTGAGATTCTTAGTGTCTTAGAGGAAGAGGAAGACGACCCACTGCGATGGATGGTTGGCCGGAAGCCTAGTTTGTCCGCCACGTACTCCACAGTGAATGTCTCCCCGCTCGGTGCTGTCCACCTGTTGTGTAAACATGATTTCAGCGTTCCGTTCCAAGGAAAGAAGCTTTGATAGATCTAGAATGAAGGCGCTTCCTCAAAATTTACTGATACGGATATGTTATTTCAACAGTCTTTACTAAATAGAAAAAGTTCACAATAACTTATGAAAATGCATTAATATTACATTTAGTGACCATAACAACTTCAAAGATTGTTACACCATAGTTGATAATTTTTTTCAAATGAGTTTAGGTTGTAAATCGGAGCATACGGAAAATATGTTTGCATTAATATTTTGAATGTCAGTAAAGCCGGCATTTGTTAAAAATAAAAAGCCTGCAGTGAAAGCCTCGGTGTTCGGTAAATTTAACTATTATTCTATTATTTGTTTTTATAAATGGAAACAAAATTAAAGTTGAAAAGAAAAGAGAAAATACTCTGTCTGTGCTACAGCTGAAATTGCACATTTAAGTCACCATCCATGTAATCCCATTACACACACACACACACACACACACACACACACACACACACACACACACACACACACACACACACACACACACACACACACACACACAGAAAAAAAAAAAAAAATAATAATAATAATAATAATAATAATAATAATAATAATAATAATAATAATAATAATAATAATAATAATAATAATAATAATAAATTAATAAATTAATAAATAAAATAATAATAATAATAATATTAAAAAAAAGTACGATTATAAATAATTCCTAAAGTACCAGTTTTTCACTACAGATGTGTCTGAGGACATGTTTATATAAAGCCAATGATACGACCGAGGCTGAATTATGTAGCATTGTGTGATAAGCATATTTGAAAAAAGCATATGAAGCAAATTAGATAGATACAAAGAGTGGTCATAAAAGTGGTAGCAATTATGGAACGTACACTTTACGAGAGGAGGGAGAAAAACAACTAAAGATGCCTATACATTATGAAAAAGACGAGAGGAGCTTGGATCATAATTGTTACTACTTTAAGGGACTAAAATGAGTGAACTGAAAGGATCTAATGATAAATGACAAGAGGAAATAAATATAAAATACAAGACAAACTAAATGGCAATGGGAAATTTAGTCTCCTCATAAAAAAATTAATACTTCGAATAAGTCGAATGCAAAAGTGGTGTGAACAAAGAATATCCATGAATAGATAAGATAGACATTTACCACTACTAGGTAAACAAAGTTTGGTAAATACACACGCATATGGCAGGTCCTAGAACAACTGTGGGAGTTTCACATTACTTTAGCTTCCTGACACTCATAGGATGGGAGGAAGAGGCACAAAAAGCGAGGTAAGCCAAGCACTTTCACGAGAACCAGATGATTGTTGACTTACGAGTACGTTCCTTTGACAGCAGACTCTCCTCCAGGCCTGCCTGCCGCGAACTCCTGGTGGCGAATGGATCCAGCCTGGATGTTGAACCTCTCCTCAAGGGGACCGTCCTCAGGGAATTCGGCAACCTTAGTGCTATCATGACTGAGTTTATTGGGTTGGTTGGCATTCCCAGGATGATTGTGAGCGTGATCAGCATCTCCATGGTGGGCGTGGTGGTGGTCGTGCTCGCGGTGCGGGAGACCGTCCAGCTTGGCAGCAGCGCCCAATCCCAGCAAGACCGCAAGTACCACCTGACGAGAACACAATTAAAACAGTGATGCATTTCTCCTGTCACACATTTTTCCCCACACCCCATCCATTTATTCCGCATGCGGTCACTCACTACCCCTTATTGTCACTGTCATGGACATTAACAGGCAGACTGTTGGGATTAAAACGAATCTGAAGACTTGTGAACCATCTAAATCAAAAGACTGCTGTGAACCAGATGAAACATAAGATTGTTGTGGTTGAAATGAACCAGAAGACTATCACTCGCAATTGTCACTCACTTTCACAGCTACTTCCCATCACTGTCCTTATCATTATCAAGGTCAGTGATTATTATCGTGACTGTCACTGTCACCACCACATACACGATATATCCTTGTCACCACAGATATTGCCCATCACTGTCCTGCAGCAGATGCCGCCTATCTCTGTTAATATTATTCACAATCACTGTCTATCACTGTCACTACCACAGATAATGCCCGCAACTTATACAGAAACAAACCTTACTTACCTTGCACTATCACTACCAAAACCGATGTGTATTATTGCTTGCCTCTGTTAGTGCCAGACACTGCCCATCACTGTCACTGTCCCTATCAGAGCGTTTGCCAGTCAGTGTCAATACATAAGTCACAGCCCGTAATAAGCATTACCACTTTCCATTTCATGCTGTTGTATGAAGCACAGACACTGCCTTATACTTTCACTATCCCACCAATTACCAACACAACCTCTGCCTCCTATGTGTAGCTTTGCAACCACTGCATCACACCATTGTCACAACCACAACCACAGTGTTGCAGCCATTATCATCACTCCCTCCTCCCTGCATTTGTATCACAGCCAGCAACACAATATGATACCCGCTGCCTTACCGCGTGGATTCTCTTCCAGTCCCTAATTCCGAAGAAACACACCAGCAGGAGACTTACAGCAGTCCGCATCCTGCCTGTGTGGCGTCGGTCGTCTCTCTGACACGGAAGCCTCCCACCACTGCCTTTTATACGTACAGTACGTGCCTCCTGTCCCTTCCCTCCTACCTCATCCTCTTCCTGCCACTAGTTGTTTTTTTCCTTTCTTTTTCCTGCTCTCTCATTAACTTCATCATCCCATAATATTATTTTATTTCCTCTCTGATGGCATTCATTTTTCGTCAAATCGATCCTGATCCTTTCTTCTACACTAAACTCTCTTCCTCTAGCCATTGTCCTTCCCTGACCTTCCTACACAGCGCGGAGAACACCCCCCAACCTCAACCAGCGCACCAAGGGGTCCTTTGTAAAGGTTTTTCACCTCTGTGACTCTCTGGCATGAGGAACAGCGAAAGTGAAGCGCCGGGGCACTTTTCCTGCCTTGGTCGGGTCACCGCCTTGATTCAGCAGGGACTACATATACGTTGTGTCAAACTGCCACGCCCCACACACACTGACTAACACTCACTAATTCGTCCAAGGCTTAGTCGTCCTGGCTGATCCGCATTCTTCATGACACGTGGATTCCAGTTTGTACATCCGTTGCCAGAAGAAAGTTATATTTATTATCGTTTTCTTTGCTCCATGAAATAGTTTAGAGATGTTTGCACACACATGCTTTTATTTTATTTGGCGGTGAAGTTGTTTTCTTTGTTCTTCTCTTACCCATCTTTCTATGCCTCCTCTGTACTCAAACACCAGGCATTCCTAAATAAGAAACCGGAAAATTCTTTGCTTGTGCTCTTACACTTTCTACTCTCTGGCCAACAAAGTAAAAAATGTCACTTCCTTAAGCCCATTCTGATGATGGGTATCATGCCTGTATTTCTTGGGTAATGTTCAGAAACGAGACAGTGATTAAGAGGAGGATGACACCTAAAATGTTGTGCTTACCTCTCCCAAGCCGTCCTCTACATCAACTCCGAGTCTTGTCTTTTCCTATCATTAGTAAACAGTAGATATATGTACTAACAGTTACGTGTCCTCTTTGTGTGCAAAATAATGTAGTTTGCTTTGTGAGCACTATTGAAGGTGCTCTGAGGCCCTAAAGGCTTATAGCGTTACATGACTCTGCTAAGGATGGCAGGGTGATGTGCTACGAAGCGGTCTGAGGGTCTGTCAGGATCAGCTAAGAAGGAATGCAAATTGATTTTTTCTTCAACGGTATTCAGAAAAGAAAAATCTTATTCCGCAGTGAGGCATGACGATGATACACAGACATAAATACAGACACTATAAGATAGACAGGTAATCAGGCAGCCGACGGATTCAAATACTCATGATAAAACGTCATACAAAATACAATACACGAGCTGAGAAATACAAATTTAATTAAGGTGCACTAATCACTGCAATGGAGTGTGGTGCGACAAGCAAGCAAAGAACAACAACATACTTTTGTATACACACACACACACACACACACACACACACACATACACACACACACACACACACACACACACACACACACACACACACACACACACACACACACACACACACACACACACACACACACGAGAGAGAGAGAGAGAGAGAGAGAGAGAGAGAGAGAGAGAGAGAGAGAGGACTTAAGACGCCACCGATAGGCTTAACTTTTTCTACCTTGTATCACTCACTAAGCCTCACACGCCCTGTCATCCCTACCCGACGCCTTACACCCCCTGCCACGCCTATCCTATACCCACGCCTCTCCTCAAGCCGCGGCCACGACCAAGCAGGACCGTGCACACCATATTCAGGCTTGGTGACCGCCTCCCTAACCCCCATCACGCTCAGTATCAACCCTCGTACTCACCCATTCTTTTCTGACTCTCCTAAGATTCCTCGCAATCAGCTTTCCTTCCCTTTTTTTTCACTTCAGGATAATTGGTCTTTTTCCTTTTCTATCTATCTTTATGCATTAGCCTTACAGCTCTCAGCATGTGTCCATTAGTGTGTATAAAAAATGTATTAGTCTCCATCCCACGCAGACCCTCCCGCTCCCTTGTTATCCTCCCTGCCTCCAGCCACCCCGACACCCAGACAGTTCCGCCCATACCCTCCCATATACCTTGCCGTCTCCCCATATACGTGTGCACCTCGCTCCCCAAACACAATGACTACTTTGGTCACTCGCCTTCTTCACTGTTAACACACTATCCACCACCACCACCACCACCACCATCACTACAACCGCCTCCCTCTCCCCCCCCCCCTCCACACACACACATTTTAACTTCTTACTTAAATAATATCTACATTATTTGTCGAAAAGGAAGAAGTGGGTAAAAGCAACTTGAATGTACAACTTTTTTCCGCCTAAAAAAAAAAAGAATTCCTGACGATTTTTTTTTCTGGGTAACTTTTCACAATAAACTAAAACCAGCAGTAGCAGTAGCAACAACAACAACAACAACAACAACAACAACAACAACAACAACAACAACAACAACAACAACAACAACAACAACAACAACAATAACAACAACAACAACAATAACAATTTCACTGAGACACACACACACACACACACACACACACACACACACACACACACACACACACACACACACACACAGATACAGACATATATACAGATAGGAAAACGAATACAGAGATAAAAAAAAAAAAAATCAGTGGCGGGGACAGAAACAAAGACATATCAACATAACTTGTGAAAGAAAGAAAGAAAGAAAGAAAGTAAGAAAGAAAGAGCGAGAGAGGCATTTGGTGCACCAGAAATACATACATAAACGAAAAATGCATAGAAACAATAACTCAGAAAATTCTCTTCTCATATCACATAACTTATTAGAGAAGTTCACACATGTCATGGTGATACGCACAGTGATTTTTCTGTTTAGGTGGAAAAAAAACTTGTTGGAAAGCGTTTTGAAAGGAAATGGTGATGGTGGTAGTGATGGTGCTGGTGGTGGTGGTGGTGGTGGTGGTGATAGTGATGGTGGTGGTGGTGGTGGTGGTGGTGGTAGTGGTGGTGGTTTGGTGGGTAATGGATATAATGAAAAATTGAGAAAAATAATTCAGTGACTTTTTCTCTTCCTTCATGTGAATATGTGTGTGTGTGTGTGTGTGTGTGTGTGTGTGTGTGTGTGTGTGTGTGTGTGTGTGTGTGTGTGTGTGTGTGTGTGTGTGTGTGTGTGTGTGTGTGTGTGTGTGTGTGTGTGTGTGCGTGTTCATCCTGCCATTCATCCTTGGCGAAGTATTGGGAGAGGTGATTGGACGGAGGAGGAAGAAAGAGTGGATGCAGAATGAAGTTGGAAGGAAAAGAGTGAGATGGAGATGAAAGGAGGTGAGCAAGTCTTGCAACATACTTTCCCGTCGAGTATCCCGTCACAGGCACACAGGAATAATTTTTTTAAATTTGTCTTTTGTTTACACATGCAAGCTATTAAATGTGTATATTGATTGTGTTACTGAATTAAATTGCATTGTTTTTGTTTACTTTTTTTTATATAAATTTCATTAGTAGTATTATTAGTAGTACTATCAGTATTATCATTATTCTTAATATTATTATTAGTATTACTATTATTAGTAGTATAATCGTCATTGTTATTAATATAATTATTATTATTATTATTGCTATTATTATTATTGTTATCATTATTATTATTATAATTGTTATTAATATTATTATTATTATTATTATTATTATTATTATAACTTATCATTATCATTATTATTATCATCATTATTGTTATAACTACTATAACCATTATTACTGTTATTATTAACATTATTAAGATTGTTAGTATTTTTACCATTATTATTAGTTATTTATGTTATTACTATCATTATTATTATCATTATAATAATAATCATTATTAATATCATAATGTACCTTATAGTTCCTGAGTAGTAAGATGGACAGGCAGCAAGACACTGACATGCTTCGTTGAGTTCCTTGTCCACGTAGTGTTGAGCGTTCCCTCTCATACCACTTCTCCGTGTTGAGACAAGGTAGGCCGCATCTGATGGTGAACATGTTACCTCATTAGTTGATGTATATTTTAACGGCTTATCAACAAAAAAAATAAGAAGAAATATATTATTTTTTATAAACAAAAAACGACATACATAAAAATACTTACATACGTATTTGTGGGTAAGACGAGTATTAAACCCAGTTGTAGTTGTTGCTGCATGACAGTCAACAGTATACAACACATAAGTGTTTGTTCTGGTGTGTGTGTGTGTGTGTGTGTGTGTGTGTGTGTGTGTGTGTGTGTGTGTGTGTGTGTGTGTGTCTGTGTCTGTGTCTGTGTCTGTGTGTGTGTGTGTGTGTGTGTGTGTGTGTGTGTGTGTGTGTGTGTGTGTGTGTGTGTGTGTGTGTGTGTGTGTGTGTGTGTGTGTGTGTGTGGCTTCAATGTGGTTACTTGGACGTGAGCCTCTGAACGAGTGAAAAATGCAAATCAACCTAATAAATAGGAATGTTCATTCTTAAAATGTACGTTACAAACTGTATTGTAGACATGTCATTCGCCTAAGGTTGCAGTGTTTACTCCAACTGTTAAAATGAATTATAATTTTTCTATCTTTAAATGTTTGGTAATTTCATTAATGCTTTAAGAACAACCTTTCAAGAACCCTTTCATTCTTATTATTAATAAAATGAGTGTATATGTGCGACCTTTGCAGCAAAAGTTCACTGGAACGAAACGAATACGGTGACGATCAGCCATACGGGGAGAGTCATGCAGGCAAGCCTTCTCCGTATGTGTGAGTGCCGTGCTTCTTGACTAAATGTTATTAGGCCAGCAATGAAAGGGTAAACAATCTGATTTTTCAGCAGTACAAAAAATGGTTCAATTATATCTAAATTTATATCTATGTCTATAGTATCTATCTATTTATCTATATCTATATATCTATATATGAATATATATATATATATATATATATATATATATATATATATATATATACATATATATATATATATATATATATATATATATATATATATATATGTATATATATATATATATATATATATATATATATATATATATATATATATATATCCCTTTCTCTTTTTTTCTCTCTTTATGTATGTAAATGTATATACATACATATATATATATATATATATATATATATATATATATATATATATATATATATATATATAAGAGAGAGAGAGAGAGAGAGAGAGAGAGAGAGAGAGAGAGAGAGAGAGAGAGAGAGAGAGAGAGAGAGAGAGAGAGAGAGAGAGAGAGAGAGAGAGAGAGAGAGAAAACAAGTGCTGAGCTAGAATAAAAGGTAAAAGTGAACAGTGATGAGACAGCGGAAAGAAGGAAAGTAGAGCTGGAAAGGAAAAGAAAAGAAAAAGAAAAAGAAAAAATATATATACACACACACACACACACACAGGGTGAGAGAAAAAAATCATGATAACCTTCCCCAAATTGCTTCCCACACCATATCCTCCCCGTCCCTCACCTTTTGCGGCAATCTTCCTTCCTCCAACTCACCTAACTCACCTGCCCTTCACCTGCCTGGCACCCTCACTGGATGCCCTAAAGGAAGGAAAGGTGCCACGGGACACGAGACCAGAGAAACCAGCACCACTGATAAGCAAGTTGACACAAAGACGCTCCAATACCTCGGGTGTGACCGTGTGAGTCACAGTTTGCTTCGGTGTTTAGTGGATAAGTACTTTCTCCTGTGTCCAACTTTCTTTAAGAAGAGATGCAGTAAGAGAGAGAGAGAGAGAGAGAGAGAGAGAGAGAGAGAGAGAGAGAGAGAGAGAGAGAGAGAGAGAGAGAGAGAGCGAGAGAGCGAGAGAGAGCTATATATCTACTTTTTTTTTGCTATTCCTTCCTTCCTTCCCCCTTCCCTCCCTCATAAATACAAGTATATAATAGAGTATTACTTTCATGAGACTGACAATGAGAACATTTATCACGAGAGAGAGAGAGAGAGAGAGAGAGAGAGTGTGTGTGGCGTCTCCACCAATATATATTTCCTTGTCATCACTGAGGGTGATGGCAGCCTGCCCCGGCCTTTCCGCAGGCTGCTATGACGTTCAGCCTACTAGGGTAGTGTGTGCGCTTTGTGTGTGTGTGTGCGCGCTTTGTGTGTGTGTGTGTGTGTGTGTGTGTGTGTGTGTGTGTGTGTGTGTGTGTGTGTGTGTGTGTGTGTGTGTGTGTGTGTGTGTGTGTGTGTGTGGCGTGAAAACAAAGATTAACTACTAGTGCTGTGCATGTGACACAAACACTTTTATATTGTAATTTTGTGGTTTTTCATGTATATTTAAGGCCATTTATATATTTTCATGTTTAGTGTAAGAATATATATTTAAGTTTTCTCTTTTATATTCTATATATCTTGTATTTATGAATGTTTTGCAAAGTATGTATGTGTCCCACTCAAGGCTTTTGGAATAGTTTCATCTGAAAAATGTAACTAATAATCTTTTCTGTTCATTATTGTTTAAATAAAATAAACAAAAGAGAGAGAAGCTGCAAAACTAACGGGATGGAAAGAAGGGCAAGTGAAAGTCAACAAGGAATATACAGGATGACGTTGATGCATGAAAAGCGAAAGGGAAGGAGGAAATAACTTGATTACATACAGGCTGTGACGGTGACCAAGTGATGCATTGGAAAAGGATGAGGTTGACGAAATCAAAAGAAAAAAAAAGGATGATAGGTATATGAATAGAAAAGTTACTGAGCAGAAGAAAAAGATAAAATATAAGAAATCCGTAGAAAATAGATGAGGAGGGTATAGAAAATTACATAATAATAATTTTAAAAGATTGACTGTGCCAGAAAAAAAGTTACCACAGATACATGTGAGAAAATTAAAATTAATAGAAAAGGAGAGAACATTGACTATGTACAGGAACATTAGAGGAGACAAAAAGAAACAAACAAACATACTTATAAACAAACAAAGAGAGAAAGAAAGAAAGAATACAGCCACCATGTCAGGCACAAAGATGTTCAAGAGTGAAAGTTTGGCTAAAAATAATGGCTGAGAGAGAGAGAGAGAGAGAGAGAGAGAGAGAGAGAGGTGGGATATACAAAGCGGTAGAAAGACAGACATACAGGATGGCTGGAGTAAGGCACTATCTGCACGCATCATCAAGGTTAACGCGTCCCTCCTCACCACACCGTCTAAGGAGAGAGAAAGGAACTCAGCGAAGGAAGGGAAAGTGTGTGTGTGTGTGTGTGTGTGTGTGTGTGTGTGTGTGTGTGTGTGTGTGTGTGTAAAAGAAATACTGCAGTAGCACAGAAACTTGAGATTCATGGATTCACACCAGGGCACTTCATGCAATACGTCGCAGATAATGCTGACAATAATATCCGAACAATTGATGGCCATGAAACGTTCCATGGCATGGGAATTATTGCATGCCCAAAATTGAATGGGGTTCAGTGATGAAGACATGGAGTGACATGGAGTATTACTAGTTTGGTCTCATTTAAGGTTTCAGTCTGCGTGCTGATATGCACCATGGTTTTCATGGAAAACCATATTACTGATACAAATTTGTATGTGCAAAAAATCAACTGATAATGATTGGTTTATAGCCTAGTTTGATTTATTTTGGAAAGGCCGTTGTGGGGAAAGAGTACCCCAAAATGCATATATACGTTCAAAATACGTCATATCTGATGGTTGTATGTGAAAAAACACCCTAGAAAACCAATGTATAAACATAAATTATATGGAAATGGCATGCTCAGAAGGAGATCCAAGTTTAAGTCACTTTTGATTCTTCCAGTTCAGTGATGTCATTTTCTTTCCATCCATGTTTTTCTTCAGTAATATATTAATTATTATTTTCATTAAATTTTCATCATTTCCACAGGTATCTGAAAGGCGAGTAATGAGTTAACTCTCTTATAAATACTGCAAAAGTATTCAAATATTTGAATAACATTTGGAGTTCTAACATCAAAGTGGTTGAAAGATGTAGCAAAATTTACGATAATCTAGAATCTAGATCGTAGAAAATAAGGCCATTGAGGATTGTATATAGGGATAGCAATATCGTTTTATTTGTTCCATTACTAACAATATATTTCTGTTAAAAAATGATTGAATGAATAGTGAGATTAAAGCATGAAATGAAATATGAATAAAAAACAAAGGCAACAAAAATAATCAATTAAAAGACCCTTGCCTAATACCCAGACTATGAGGATGTGAAAAAAAAAAGTGTCCTGGAGTTTACAGGTATCTTGACAAAATACAGCGGATGCTTCTCATCAGACACCGTTCATACTACATCCTAGTGTTGTAACCTTAGCATAACTTTATGGGAGATTGTGAAGGCCGAAGCCACACATACCATGAAAACTGGAAGCTGAGCTATGCTAGACAGGAACCATCACATCATCACCTGTTCATCATTAAGCCCACTAACCAAAATTTCCTCAGTAGCCAATGAGTATCTCTTCATTACCTGTTCTAATTGGTACTCTCTGCGTATTCAACAGGAAAGGAAAAAACATCTCATAGTTGATTGACTTTAGAAAGTTTTGTACGCGTATATTTTGTGGTTTTATTCCAGTTTCAACCAAAAACAGATTCCCACAAAAACATTGGATTATACCATTGTTTCTGATTGCATTCATACAATTTTAACCTTCATTTCCGTCGTAGATTACTCGTCACTGAACTTCATCTTCATATTTTTCTTCTAACAATAATTGGTGACAAAAAAATAATCCGAACTATTAATTAAGGCAGAAAAAAAACTAGCAGGAGGCACCGACCTTCTACACAGATATCCTCCCGAAGAGTCACCATCTAACGAGCCACATAATCTGCGTTGGGGCTTTCCCACGACTACACACCCCAATCATCTGAATCTGGAATGACAACTAAACCATATGAGTAAAATGAGTCACAAATCCCGCCCAAAGAAGAGGACATCACGTGACAAAACCCAAGGCATAGACTACACTATACTTGACTGGACACTCGAAATCGGACCTTTTGTAAACAGGCCCTACGGCAGATTTTTAGAAAAATCAAATCAAATACTTAGAATTAAGACAAAAACCTCAAATAAAAAGCAAACACCTCAGAGTGATGTAAAGAATATGTTTATGAGCAACAAAAACAAATTAGTCAACATACGTCATCGGTGGGCGACAATTATTAAATCCTAAGAAACCAAGAAAAACACAAAATTTGCAATAATTTCCAGGAATATTGGAATTTCAATCTGAAAACACTTACATGCATAGCCCATGTAGTTTATATTAACATGCAATACCATAGAATACACCATACGTGATTGTGCACTCGAAATCGGGTCTTTCGCAAATGTGTTCTGAGGCGATTTTTTTTGTTTTATTTGAATAAAATACTTAAAATCATCATAGAAACCTCAAACAAAAAGCAAACACCTCAGAGTGATGTGAAGAATATGTTTATGAGCAACAAAAAAAAATTAGTCAATATACGTTATCGGTGGGCGACAATTATTAAATCCTGACACCAATAAAAACACCAAATTTGCAATAATTTCCAGGAATATTGGAATTTCAATCTGAAAACACTTATATGCATAGCCCATGTATTTTATATTAATATGCAATACCACAGAATACACCATACGTGACTGTGCACTCAAAATCGGGTCTTTCGTAAATGTGTCCTGAGGCGATTTTTTGTTTGTTTTATTTGAATAAAATACTTAAAATCATCATAGAAACCTCAAACAAAAAGCAAACAACTCAGAGTGATTTGAAGATTATGTTTATGAGCAACAAAAATAAATTAGTCAACATACGTCATCGGTGGGCGACAATTATTAAATCCTAAGACACCAATAAAAACACCATATTTGCAATAATTTCCAGGAATATTGAAATTTTAAACTGAAAACGCATACATACATAGCCAATGTAGTCCATATTAATATACATGCATGCTTGAAATAAGATTTGAAACTATTTCCAAATATTCAGTTTGTTTTCTACGTTTTCACTGAGCATGGCAGGATACACAACACCTTAGTGTTGAGAGAGTAATTGTAAAATATAACCAAAACTTGAACACAACACCCTAAGTCACTCGTAATCAATTCACTCATACTTTCATATACCCATAAATAACATTCTTATCACCATACATCACTTTCCCGGCGTACGTACTTTTCGTTTTATCCTGCCATGCAGTGAAAACGTAGAAAACAAACAAAATATTTGGAAATTGTTTCAAATCTTATTTCAAGCATGATTCAGAGTATACAATAGAAGCTGATGAAGCTACGATCACACTAGGTTCTGCTAACGCTAGCCTGGCTTCCGTTTTTTCTGGATTTACAGCGATACAACTACCAGTCTGGTCACACACGTAGAAAAACTAACCTTGTGGAATCAGTTGATCATAACAACAACACAAACCGTTATGGAGGAAGCACTTCTCTTCTTCTTCCTCTGCTCATGAACATTTTCCATAAGACTTATAATAGCGTCATGGGACCAATGAATTGAACTATTTATGTTGTTGACCTTTGTAAAGGATTGTTTTGGTCTTCTTCTTGTGACCTCTTTCGCCTTTTGCCTTTCGCGCCACGAATTGTTGTGAAAAATTCATTCCCAAGCCGATATAACGATTATATGATATTTGATTACAATCAAATCATATTCAGGAATGGTGATTTCACAATATGTGATGTTTTATTTCAGAAATTATTGCGAATTTGCCAGAAATTTTTGCTATAAACAATATGCTTTATACACAACTCCCACACGATTTTTCACTCAAACTTGTAATCTTTATGTTAATTTCCTATTTGCAAAAGTTGTAAAATATTTTTTTATGTTCAGCCATGGTTCAGCAATCATTACTAATTGTAAAGACATGAAATACAATGTCCTATGTAGAATATGAACTGATATATGAAGTATTATCTGTCATCACTCATAGCAGCGGAATCTATAGGACCGAAATGTAATATCGTCTGTCAGCGATTGTGGCGAGTGTCATGCCCAAGGCTATGATTGGCCATGGCTTATCCCAATGCCAAACCTACTAATTGGAGGTGGTACTAGCTGGTGTTACATGTAAGAAAGAGCTCTTGAGCTCTTTCAGGGTGGGTAACGGCTGACGATCACGAGTGCAGCGTGCGATTTTGCAGACCATGGAGAATAACATACACACACACACAGATATATATATATATATATATATATATATATATATATATATATATATATATATATATATATATATGTATATATATATATATATATATATATATATATATATATATATATATATATATATATATATATATATATATATATATATATATATATATATATATATAATGAAATCAAATCAAATCATATTTATTTCACTTTAATCAGTTTTTAGCACTACACTTGCAGAAGCAAGGCCACACCAGCCAGGATCCATTTTGCTGGCTTCTCTTTAGTCTTAAGGTTGAAGGTCCAGACGTAGGTGGGTCCTCTTTGACGGGTCTTGTACATTGGACACTTGTACAAGTTTCTATTTTCTGCTTTGTCTTGTGTAATGGCCTTTGAAAAGGAAAAGAAAATTTGTGAGATGGATAAATGGAGCATAAGAAACATTTCTAATCAGAATGCACAAAGAAAAGCTAAAATGACATGATCATTGAAAACATGACCAGTAAAATATGTAGAAGATGCAAAGGCAGTACATTAATTGATAGGATTTTGTAGATCCATAGAGCAGGAACTAACAATCCAAATAATTGTATGGCAAGTCTCATTAGACATAGTTAATGGCGGAAAGCAGTTTAAATATTTGGCCCCATCTTGTGCAAACACGAATGCATTGATAGAGACACAAGGAAGTTCTGCAAGGAGGAATTAAACAGTAAAATTTTAAGTATATGATACAAGGAAGGACAGTAAGTTATGAAGTTAGAAAAAATAAGGGGCAGGGACACAGGAATAAAATAGTGGTAATGACATTGGTATATGCAAGTGAGACCTCTAGACATGAAACAAAAGAAAAATGTCTACAATGTATTCAGTGGAAATGCATGATTCGACAGGTTGTCTATGGAATGAGTAGACGGGATGATGAAAGTAATGAAAGTATACTATATGGAAAGTTTGCCAAGTGTTGGAGGTTAGAAAGCATGAGATGATGATGCATGAAGGGAAAATGTTAGCCTGCGATGGTTTAGTTACCTGGAGAGAACGGGTGAGGAAGATAAAAAGGATATAAAAAAAAGTAATGGCAAGGCAGTGTATAGGGTAGGAAAGAATGGTTAGAACAAATGGAGGATGTGGGTTTGTCAAAGAACACCATAAGTAGAGCCCTAGTGGGATTTAGAACCATCAGTAAAAACAGGAGTGCAATTGGCATCAATAGAAAAGTTTTCAAGACTAAGGGATCATATGATGAATACTGGTGTATCAGACTGGAAAGAACATAGAGTAGGCAGCAGAGGTCATTTCTATGGAAGCAGACATTTTCTAGAAAGAAAATTAACAAGTTTTGATTATGGTAGGAATAGGAGTGCAGTGGAGTCTCATTTAACGCATTTGGATCTAACGAATTCGCATGTAACAACCCTTTTGAAGTTCTACCCCATCTCCAATCTAACGATCCAAATTTCATATCTAACGGTAATTATTCCGGGCACCCGGGATCGAATTTCAAACTTCCCGCTGATCGCTGAATTTTTTTCCGCACCCCGGGGTCCCTCCTTCCCTCCCCAACACCCTTCCTCCCTTATCGTCACTTTCAGTGAGAGAGATTTTAGTATATCTATAATCATTTTCCTTACTTCATATATATATATATATATATATATATATATATATATATATATATATATAAATAAATTAATAAATAATTAAAATACAATGATTATATAGTGTTTAATATTATAGTAATTTGAGTCTATAAACGTGTTTTTTATCCTTGAAAACCTATATTTATAAATTTTCATGAGATTCTGAGGTATCAAAATTTTCATGAAATTTCCAAGGCGACAGACAACACACCCTTAGATTTTTTTTGAACAAATCACGTTTTGTTAAATAACTCAAAAGCTATGAGGTTTACGTAAAAAACTTATAGGGTGGTAGATAAAGAGCAGGAGACGCTCGTTCTTTTGAGCTATAGTATAATGAAATTGGTATATTAATATCTGAGAAAATAATATATTAGTTTTTTTGACAAAATTTCAACAAAACTTAAATTTCCTACTAAACTATAAGGTATATTTCAAATCTGGTTTCACCATTAGATAGACAACATCAAACTTAATACATTAACTTCTATACATTATCGCTGTATAACAAATATTTTCTGAGTAAAATGGAAAAAACACATTCGACCAAATTTACGAGGAAAAATTTTGGGCGACAAAATAAAAAATTACAATTGTTACAGAAGCCTGAAAAAATAACATAAATAACACACTCAACACACACACATCTAAACACACTCAAACACCCACTTTTCACCCCCAAACACACCCAAATATGCCAAAAAACACGCTTTCTACCCCCAAACGCAGTTAAACATGCCCCAAAATTGCACACATATGTACTGGTATCATGAGAGGCAGAGGGATCAGAAGTAGGAGGGATAGAAGCAAGGGCCTTTTCTGGGCAGGAGGGATCTTGGAGAGAGGATTAATTATGTAACATGGATTCACGAGAGAATTCAGGAAGTAAAGGAATTATTAAGAAGAGATTTTGTGGTACATGTAGCTGAAGGGGTGGGAAGGAAAGAGCAGAAAAGGGTGACGGGGAAAGGAGAGACGGTAGGAGAGTGAAAGGAAGGTGACAGGGTGGGGGATGAACTTCTACTGGAACACAGAGGGTGTTATCGGAAGTTGAATGTGATGAGGTAGACAATGGGGAAGGGAGTGAGGCATCAATGAAGGATTTTGATATAAAGGTTTCAATCTCTGAGATAGTCTCACTAGGAAAAGGAGGAGAAAAGAAAGCGGGAACAAAAGATTTCTTGGCAGGAGGCAGGAGTTATGAGTGGAGGAAGACTCAAAACCTGAACAGAGAACACTTGATATGGATGGAGGTACCTTTATAAACATAACAGGCATCAGAGGATGGAGTTCTTTCACCCTTGAGTCAATGAGTATAGAGTTTTCAGTGTCCCATGAGGCACCCTCCAGGAAAAGGCCGTGCACATAGGCTCCTTCTCGTGGTGCTGACCTGGGAAAATTGGAATGATTAATTAAAATTGCAAGAAACTCAAATATAACCAGCAACTGTGGAGATTCTGTCATGTCAGATGTCTGAATTTATTGGTTAATTGAATATTTCTCTTAACATTTAATCTTCCGAAAATGTTTTCATACGTGAACTCTATGCGCTTTCACTCTGCTTCTTATTGTATCCTGTCCTTCACAATAGCCTTTGTTTATTTTGCTTTCACTTGGCAGTAATAATCTCTGTTACCTCATTGTCTTTAAACGAAAAGAAGAAAAATACAAAGTCAAAATCTTAATGGAAAAAACTCTTTAACCTAAGCACAGTCAGTGATGAATCCTCTTACTTCACACCAAGTGGATGTGCTTGATTAGGAGATGATGGTAATTAAACACATGCTGACCACAAGAGATTGCACTGGTATATCAAATGAGGATGAAACCAAAGATAAACACCTGGACTGGAATTCAAGGATGCATCCGTGATAGATACAGGTTTAGTTCTGGTAGCTGATATGTGCAAACAAAGTATGTTCACAAACAACAAAATATAAAACAGGCTTAAAACAAATGGAGGAAAGAACTTATAACAATGAAAACAAGATGTGGAATCTTACGTAAAATCCTCTTTATTCTTCTTTGTAACATCACACTGAAGACACATCTGATCAAGGGGAAGTTCACTCTTACGAGCAGTGCTCTGCATGATTGCTGTCAAGAAACTCTGTGGATTGAAGAATCCTGCCAGCCACACAGATGGTGGAACCTGCAACAACAAATTAATAACAATAGATGCATCTCTGTTATAGTCCAAAATTCCTACACATGTAAAAATGATGTTATCCCAGTGTGAATAGATAGTTCATTTAAACATAGAGGCAGGCCTTGCTTTCCCTGATCTTATAATGATTTTACCATGAGTTTATAATAATATGGGAGAAAACTCAGCCCAAATTAATAACATTTTCAAAGTATTCATGAGCTATTACTGTGTCCTTGTCATTAATACAGCACTTCTTTTTCTTACACATTTAATATGTATTTCTATCATAAATATTTTCTTTCATTCATCTTGATAATTTAGCTCTCATTATAATCCCCGTTCATTTATTCGTCCTTTCTTCCTCCCATCCGTTTCCAAGCCCATTGCCGCTGTGGAAGGGCTTCAGGACCCAAAATTGGGGCTCAATGCTGTGATGGAGAAGCTTTGCTCTACTCTATAGCTTCAGACTTCAGTCTCTGGTCCAATCAATTTTCATTTGACCTTTTTTTCTTTTATTTCTCCTTGTTTCATTTGTATTTTCTTTCTTACCTTCCACCATCTTTCTTTTCTCAAATCACCTTTCCTCCTCTCTAGACTGTACCACAATATTCTACACAGCCCAGACCCTATACAACTATAACTAAGCCTGTTTTGAAGAGAGCGTCCCTGGAGGTGTCTTTGTTGTTGTTTGTGTGTATATGTGTGTGTGTGTGAGGCAAAGGGAAATAAGTTTATAGTGGATTCCCTCTCATGCATGAGCTAACAGCGCATGATGTCCCACTATATTTGTGACGCCTAATTCCAAATAACTATCACTAATATTCTGGTCTTGGATAGACACATACCTACTAGTAATTCATGGTTAAAAATTTTACCTGATGCAAGGATGCATATTAGTCTGGTGTGTAGATAAAATCAAGTGTTAACGGCCTTTGAAGTAAGTGAGCCTGTTAATGTTGCCATTGTAATTCAATTTTTGTTTGTGAATCTAAATGTTTTTTTTAACCAAACTTTACACAACAAAATTATATACATATTAAGGATATGTTCCCTCTGCCTCGATCCTCAGAACAATATAGAGCAGGAAATAGCCAAAGATGGATCTGCCTTGTGATATGCACCCAATACAATGATTTAGAGTTTGCCCAGTTTTGGTATTTTAGTATTTATTCACTACTACGGGGAGGCGGTGGTACAGTGGTCTAGCACTCTGGTATGCGAGCCTAGGGTTCCGGGTTCAAATCCATGTTATACGCTGACGACTTTTCATTCTTTGATATCACCGCCGAGTGGCCAAAGACTACCCAAATTGCTGCCATACTGTCCTCAGACGGGACTAACAATGTTTATATGCATCTGAGGCTGTAGCAGTGATTAGCCTCGCACGTTCTCAACATATTCACTAGAACCTAAACATTTGAGGCGTCACTATAAAAATCTGGAAACCTACGCCAAATAACAGGCAAGGCAAGTCCATCTGTGCCCCAATAAGCCTACTGGCCCAACGGTTACTGATATAAAAAAAAAAACTTAAATCCAGTCACACAAATTTGGTTATGTGAGGTCTTTGGATATTTGGGGTTTGGTTAAACGGGATGCTACTGTACATGACTTTTTCTAAACGAGCTGCAGTATAATGATCACCAAGGCCCGAGTGGTTGTTGGACACCCTTGAATGTCCTGCAACTACATCAGGAAAACATGAAAAAGAATATCTAACCTGGAAGTCTGTCACCCATGTCTCGATTTCCTTGACTCTCAGCAGCAGATCAGCATACCATGTGGTCAAGCCAAGGGTGGAGGCATATGCTCGAGCTGTCCATGTATCCGGAACTTGATCCAAAAACAAAGACTCACACAGGTCTTCCATTGCTGATGTCATCTTCAATTCTCCCTATGAGAATTAAGATCAATAGAACAAATTAACAGAATACTCGTGAGACACAAAATTAAGTAACAAAAGAAATTACACATTTTTGCTTTCAATAGTAAACTGACAGCTGACTATTGAATAGTTCCATAATAATAGCTCCAATTACTCAATAAACAATTAGTGCACATGTTGAGAGCGTAGAAAGTTGCAATTAATTGCAAAACAAACAAGATAACTATAGGAAGGCCACCATTTATCTGATACATTGAGCAGATAGATTCGCTGCATAAAAAAAGACTACATAAATAATGTCATAAAGAGCCATTATAATATGGCTAATGGGGACAAGATATTGGAGTTTCTTTTAAAGTTCCCATTAGACAGTTTTCACACTATCCTATTTCTCATTGTGACTGTGACCAGCTGTTGGGGGGTTGCTTGCCATGGAAAAAAAAGTTATACTGTGCAAAACTATACACCATTAAGTCGACTCTAGTAATGCAAGATAAGCATGTTTTCACAGTCCATGCAAACAGCCATCACATTAGTGATACAAAGTTGTATAATTTTTTTACTGGTGGTGGTGACCCTCTGGAACCAAGAGCAGTTTTATATCCTCCTCATGAACTCAGGAGCAGTGTTGATGCAGCATGAGAATGGTTTGGTTATGATAACTAAACTGTTTTTGTAATCAGAAAGCAAGCCACTGCAAAACATGCCTTATGTACCAAGCAGAAGGGGATGGAATGCCCTAGCAATGTCATGTATGGGACTAAGTAACTGCAATGTGTAGATATGGCAGGCTATTATGTAGTGTGAAGACTGGTGCATATGGCACCAACCATGATCATGTCCTGTGGAAGTCTATATATGAATCTTCAGTTGATTGCAGTTCACAGTACCATGCTGACACAATATCATGTACAGCTACAGTGAGAAACAGAACTTTATGAAAGTGGTCTGATACCCCTATTGAAAGTTGTCATCGATGGTGTGTACTGGTATTTGTCCAATAAATCTAATACTCAAAACACTGAATAGTAATATGAAGAATTCTTGTATGATGTGAATCCCATGTAGTACTGTTTTGCTCCTCCATTATGTCATTCAGTTTCTTGAAACATACACTGTCACAAGTTATGTCTTCTATATAATGATGACACTTACCTTAAATCCAAGATCAAGCTCCTTAAGAGAGGTACGCATTGTCCTGGTGAGGAGGTTCATACGTTCACATTCTTGGAAAGCTACCACAACATAGGGTGTTCGTTCCTCTACCTTGCCTGTAATGTCTGTCATATTGAACTCCTCTGGCAGCTTCTCAAGAATTTCATCCAATGTCTGTTTTACCTGTGAAAAATATTCCTCACTTTGGTATCTGTTACACTAGAGATTGTAAAATACATCTATCTATATCCCTCTACAGAGGGTAGCTGAGACTGGGTGCTACCCCCATATGCATTACTTCACACATACTCCCTAGGATCCCTAGGATTCAGCTGATGGATATTTCCGTTGGGATGTAGAGTCCGGCTGACGGATATTTCCATCATAGCTACTTTTTAGCCAAATAGGCCTACCTCCATCAGTCGGATTCTACATCCCGACGGAAATATCCATCAGCCATACCCAAGGGTTTAAGGTGCCGTCACACTAGCACTTTTTCCGTCAATCTTGTGAAAAATGACAAAATCTGGAGTGGGCCGTCACATACAAGCAGCCGTTATATCAACAATTTCTGGAGCGCACTGTTTACACTGTTTTCATCCTCAGTAAACAAACATGACTCCAACACCCAGGCAAGCATTAGCTTCTCTGCATTTCATGATGTGTCTCGTCCATCGAAGACGAGTCAAACTTGCTATAAAAAAAAACGTGCATGGATGCGTTCAACACTTTCTTAATGTACATTTCCTTGCTGGGATCCCAGAGCCAGCAGTGCTTTTTTATTTGCACAATCAGAAATTCTTCTGACAGTTTTGTCCACCTAGGATGAATTTTTGCGTCCATGGTGTACAGAAACCGAATAGTTGCTTGTAAAATGTAATTAAAGTCTTCCGACTCTACAGTCTAGTCATGCTAGACACTGTTGGTTATTATGAAACCACAAATTAAATGTAACCTCATGTGCAATTATTGAATTTATTATTTGTTATTGTTTTAGAAAAAAAAAAAAAAAGTTTAAATGCAAGCTAGCCATTTACTTGGAATAATTTCATATCATCCACAATTCATTCTGATTTAACTAAAAAGTTGTCAACAACTTACAATATGAAGATGATCATGTCCATCTGACTGATTCAGACGAAAAAAGTTGACGGAAACTGTAAAAATTGTCATAACAGCCTACTGGCGCAAACGGTTTGTGATACAGGAGAAAAAAAATAAAAGATTTCCACACACCAGTCTCATAGCAAACACCTAATCCATACAGTGCCGCACTCTTCTTACAGCCATATTGCTCCTCGCAGAAAACACCTTCTGTATCCTTTCTGATACTTTTTATCAGTACACTACCACACACCTTTCCTATTACACTCAACATAATTATACCACTTAAACTAATACAGGTTGACTATCAATAATCTGGCAATCAATATTTTGGTTGCATCAGCTTTTCAGCATGAATTTCAGAGTGCAGTTCCAAATTTCCCGGGTTAGCGCACCACTGTCTTCGGGAGGCACTGTTTATGTTTATATTTTCATGCCGGAAAATGGATGGAACTGGATTATTGATAGTCAACCTGTGCATTAACACTTATCGTCATGTCCTTTATACAAGGTAATAATATATGCACTGGCCTAGTCAACAGGTATAGTATTGGTCACAAAAGACACATTTAAGAATCATAATAACTACTCAATCACACTTGAAATGCCACTTTTCAAATATTCTACAGCAATGTTTTTCAATAATACTAAATAGCACGAAAATGGAGCTAAAGGACATGGAGCAAAAACATTATTTCTTCCTGATGATATGTGAACAAAGTGTCAAGGAGAAAGAGAGAGAATTATGGGTGTCAGAATTAAGTATTTAAGATGAAAACTTAGAAATATTTGTCCCACAAAATATGACAATGATGCAGAGAGTATATACAATAATTATGCCCTACCTTGTCCTCCCTAGTAATGACAACTCCTCCTGAGTTCCCCATGTCACGTGGCTGTAGTTCAAACACAGTCTTGAAAAGGTGCTCAGATGTCATGGTAAGAAATCCAATCTCTGCATTAGGGTGGAGACCATAAAGATGTGGTGATTCACTAGGAAGATAGGTGTCTATATAGCTGTGGTAGCCAGAGTAATCAAGGTTTGGTGGGCATGGGAAACTTGGTGCCAAATACAGTTCACCATCAAGCTGAAATTCAAATAAGTGTCAGTAATACAAAATATGTTAGAAAATTAATATTTCAGACAAAGGAAATATACAATGCTCATGAAACAGTTCTCTATTGGCTGAGCACTACCACTGAGCCACCCAGTACCCTGTATTGTTTTACCTAAAAAACGTTAAAATATACACTAAAAATCTTCCATTCCGAAATCTGAAAAGTGTCTGGTCCCAAGGTTTTCGGAAAAGAGATTGTGAATCTGTACCAAGAAACTAACTGATGGATTTAATTTAGAAAATGCTAGTTATGATAGTGCAGTGAAATTGTTGAAATATAGCTACTTATGATAGTCCCCAAAGCAAGCAGGATGAATTTGCTTTGCAATTACTGCACTTGAAATATCCCAGCCATAAAGCTGACTCATTGTCTGAATTTAGTGCCCAGTTAGAGTGCACCATTATGAAGTTAGAAAACTTAAGATGTGATCTGGAAAGCTTTAGTTAGCTCATTTTTCCTGTCCTGATGGAGAAATTACCTTCCGGGAGAGTGGAAATGATATAATTGAGAGCCAATGCAGATTACCCTAATTTAACAGACATCAAAGATTCAATTATCAAATCAACAACTCATTAAGAGACAAAGATGCCTGATACTAACACAGAAAAAATGGGAAAAAAGGGACTATCAAGACCAACATTTAAAGCCAATGCTAAAATTTACCATACTCAACACATTCCCTGTGTAACAACAAAATTTTATAAACTATAAAATGAGTGCCAAATGAATATAACTCAGTCCCTGTATACTAGAGCTAGGTAAATACATATATATACGTATATCAAACAAAAAAACATTGGAAGCAACTAACTTTAGAGAACAATTTAAAGATAGGCTGTCTTTGTACACAGCATATCAGAATGATCAAACGCATTAATTCTAAAGTTTATCAAACAGCAGAAATAGGCAGCTAGAGACAAGAACAACCTTATATCTGAAGAGCATATACCATAACTTACAACTACTGCCCTTTATGATCATTATCAGTTTGGTTAATCCTATAAATAGTACTTTCATAATCAAATTATTAGCTAAAAGAGAAATATACTTGTGTATTATGATAAGAACCTGATCAGGATGAAGAAACTCCTCCAGGTAGGTTCTGCACAGAACTCTGTCCCAGTCATCTGTTATGTGTCCACCATACATAATTTCGCCAAACAAATAACGCAGATCCTCCCATGGCACCTTGCTATTGGCCTCCAGGTAGTTGTAGAGCACATTCACACTAATGGTGAGATCTCCTGTACAGAAAATGGTGAGGGATGTTTGACAATGCATACATTCATACATAGATGCAAATAATGTAGAAAAGTGAAGTGAAGAATGAGAATTTCAAGATCATAGTAGTGCATCCCCCACCAAACAACCCACACCTTGGCCAAACCAGTACATCACCAATGCTCAAGGGTTACACTTATCATGCAGAAAAAATACACTACACTAGCCTGTGTTGAAAGGATAGGGTCTATTCCAGCCCTGAGCTCCAAATTTCCTTCGTTCAGCTACACATGCATGGAAGTAACAGAGGGAGAAGAGTATGGATTTAAACTCTGCTTCTTTTGAACACATTTCCAAGGTTTCCTGTGTGAAGTTTTGGAGTGCCTTGTGTAGGTTGGCTTGCATACCTCTCGGAGGCTCGTTGGTTATCTTTATAGCTGATTCAAGTATACCCTGGGGAAAGCAACGATTAAAACTTTGTTGACAAAAAAAAATCCTATAAAATAGTTGTCAAAGTATGTGTATAAGAAAATATTGAATTATTCATTTGTATCACTTGGGAAGATGAATATAACAAGCAAATGAAGAAAAATATATTGTAGTAAAACCATTAAGAAGTACATCCACAAACAATGCATCTGAATAGTAAAAATAACAGATTTAGAAAGGTTTTGGTTTATCATGATTTCATTCATGACAAAAAATTAAGATTACATATTGGGAATTGTAACTTATCATCTGAAAACCTAGTAACAAATACAGAAAAAATTTGTTTCATGTTTATAGGAGTGGCTGACTTGTCTGACAAAAACTGACATAATTCTGGATTTGTAGTTGAAACATTGGGGTCAACTTATATTTAAGCTGAAATGATATCAAGAAAATACTACAGAACTAGGAAAGTTAACTGTTAAATGTAGGTATGTAGTCACTATATCTATGTTTACATTTAAACAACAAAAGTAAAATAGTTTCATCACATTTCTATTCATGCCAAGGGAAAGATACCTCCAAAATAAACTGGTAATTCTACTGAAAAAATATCAGAATTTTGCAAAATTAGAATTTCACGTCACCATATTTAACTGACGTCACAGCGGTACCCAATGAGACGCTCTGCTACCAAACACCAACATCAGTTCAGATTCTACCTCCACTCAGTCAACTACACGTCAGCTGCTTCGCTTCTCCCTGGTTGAAGTTTGCCTGGGAAGTTTTCTCCTATACAGTCCTAAGTTGACTGTGGGTGAAATATATCTGGATCTACGGATGCATTTACTGCCATATGTATTATTTACTATGCAGATTGGAACTGTGGGTTGGTTCTTACCGCCCTAGGAGACAACATATGGTGTTTATCTGACTTCACTTCTCCCTGATTGAAGTTTGCCTGGGAAGCTTTCTCCTATACAGTCCTAAGTTGACTGTGGGTGAAATATATCTGGATCTACGGATGCTTTTACTGACATATGTATTATTTACTATGCAGTTTGAAGCTGTGGGTTGGTTCCTACCGCCCTAGGAGACAACATATGGTGTTTATCTGACCCTCTCTGTCTCTCTGGTTGCGCAGTTTAACGTCGCCACCCAGGCGTGAGGCGTCCCTCTTCTTCGTCCTCGAGTAGCAAGAAGCGTGGGAGCTTGGAGAAGGACGACTTAGATAATTTTGCTAAGAGGAGTCGGTTTTTGGTAGATATTTCCACACTCCCTCCTCTAGCTTGCGTTTTTCCGCCTTCATGTGTTAGGCCCTCACGTCAGCTGAGTGCTCTCCCGTGCCTGGAGAGGGTGTTAGTAACTTGTTTATCTGTGTCCATTACTGCTGCACTATTACGGTGACACTGCTGCACCATTACGATGGCACTCTGCAACATCTTTATGGTGGCACTCCCAACACAGTGATGTGGCTCATTAACATGAAAATAATGGTAAATTTACAGTGTTACACCAGCCGAGCCCGACATTGTTCTTGTGTTGCTTGATTCAGACTTTCCAACTTCACTTTTTATCTAACTTAACCTAACCTATAAAAATGTAACCTAATGGTGAGGGTTAGGTCGGCCTCCGTGGTCAGTTGTTAACACAATAAAGACATACTTATTCTCTGAGTGCTACAACCTTGATGACATGACTGTTCGTGATTCATATGCTCCTTGATAAAATCATATGTGAACGGTCCTGCAGAGCGCCATTGGCTGAGTGGGACCTGTTAAATAACGACAAGTAACAAGTAAGTAACAATTTACATCTGATGAACGAAGTCATTGTGACAGAAAAGCAATAGATGAGTGTGTTATATGTGCAAAACACACCCTTTAACACCTAAGTGACCTTCTTAATGAGACGGGTGTAACACTGTAATAACACCTAAGTAACTTGTGCTAGTGAGGGAAAGTGATGTGTTAGATACACTCAAAAGTATTTCCTTAAGTGACCTGACCTAGGAATGGAAGCAGCTGTTGCTTTCTTGCCACATTAGTACCTTGGCAAGTGCTACTTCCAGTCCCGGCCTTTTTTAGGCCAGCAGCCTCTCCAGGGGAGGGGAATGCATGGGCCAAAGCTGCAGTAACCTCTACAGTGAGTTCCGGGTTTCCTCCTTTAGTTAATACACCTGATAACTTTAGAGGGTGTAAGATTTTCTCTGCTAACCTACTGTGGGGGTCTCATGCAGGATCCTTGGGTTCATGATGTGGTGAAGGGAAAATTTCTAGAATTTGTGTCCTTACCTATTCAGACTGTGCCTCCACGTCCTCTCACCCTGTCTCGGGCGGATGATCAAGCCCTGAACAATGCCTTATGTCAGTTCCTAAAACAGTCAATAGTGGAGCCTTGTTTACCTGATTATCACGGTTTCTTTTCCAATGTGTTTCCCATCATAAAGCCGGTAGGGCCGGCGAGGGTTATCCTAAACTTGACGGACCTTAATGTTCATGTGCCTTATATTCATTTTAAGATGGACACTCTGAAGGATGTGATTCCTTTAATCCTCCCTAACTGTTTTTTTGTTACAGTTGATTTCAAGGACGCCTATTATTCAGTTTATGTTAGGCCTGAGGATAGGAAATGGCTTCAGTTTTGGTAGAAGGGCTGCGCTTTTAGATTTACTTGTCTCCCTCAGGGGTTATCTTCTGCTCCTCACACCTTTACAAAGTTACTGAAACCTGTCCTCTCCCACCTTCAGTCCCTTGGAATGGTTGTGGTTTGTTATTTAGGTGACTGTCTTTTTATTGCTTCCTCAGTAGAGGCCTTGCGGGCCCAGGTGGACTATGCCTTGCACTTCTTTGATTCTCTGGGTCTCACCATCAATGTGCAGAAGTCGGTCCTGGAGCCTACCCAGAGGGTTACTTTCCTTGGTGTGGTTCTCGACTCTGTTTCCATGACTGCAAGTTTGCCCTCCCGTAGGGAGGAGCGCATCAGGGAAAAAGGTTTGCTCCTCCTCAACAGGGATATCACTTTACAAGACTTGTCCTCATTTATTGGTTTAGCAGTGGCTTCTGGTCCTGCTGTAGAGTTAGCTCCTCTCCGTTACAGGTACCTGGAGATTATTCGTAACAGGGGTCTCTCTTGGTCCTATGGCAATTATCATTCACACGTTGTTTTAGATAATCATGCCCGGGAATTAGTTACTTGGTGGGTGACTAATGTAGAGTTTCAGAAGAGGTCGCTCTGTTCTTCTTCTCCAACCTGTGAGCTGTATACGGATGCCTGCCTGACTGGCTGGGGTGCTTCGATGGGGGACGTTACAACTAGAGGTCACTGGGCCCACAAGGAACTGGATCATATAAACTCTTTGGAGTTAAAGGCTATTCTGTTAGGCTTGCAGTCACTTTGTCGGGATAAGATTGGCTTTCATATTAGGCTTCGCTCTGACAACACCACTGCGGTTGCATGTATTGATCAATGTGGTAGCACACGACCTACGCTTCATGCTCTTACAGAACAGATTTTTGAGTGGGCTGCTTCTAGGGGTATTACCTTGTCGGCACAGCATGTACAGGGTTTATACAATATGACAGCAGACACGGAGTCTAGAGTCAGCAGGATGGATGGTGAGTGGATGTTACAGCCACGTTTTTTCAGGATGGTTTGTCAGCGTTTTTATACTCCTGATATTGATATTTTTGCTACACGGATAAATGCTCAGTTACCGGACTACGTTTCTTAGAAGCCAGACTCATCTGCTATGTGCATTAATGCCTTTACCTTGGATTGGGGTGTGAAGAGTTTATATGCTTTCCACCTTTCAGTGTAATATCCAGGGCTCTCTGGAAACTGCAGGACTACGGGGCGACGGCGCTGATGATTCTCCCACTGTGGCCAACTCAGTTGTGGTTTTCGGCAGCCCTTCAGATGTTGGCAGCCGATCCAGTCTTGCTTCCGCGCTGTCCTCTGCTTTTACCGCAACAACCAACTCTTGCACACCCTCGGGCTCGGGGGTTGGTCTTGACAGCGATGGTGCTCTCCGGGCAGCGTTCACACGTCGAGGCCTTTCGACAGAGGTTGCCCAATTTTTCCTTCGATCCTGGAGATCTAGCACTAAGGCACAATATGGGCCACGTATCAACAGCTGGCTGTCTTTTTGCCTCGGCAGGGAAGTGGATCCGTTTCAACCACTTGTGAATGTCCTTCTGGACTATCTGTTGTCAGAATTTAAACGGGGGACAGGCCGCGGGTACAGCTCTATGAACACTATCCGGTCTGGCATCTCTGCAGTCGCTACTATTGATGGACGTCCTGCAGGCCAACATCCTTTAGTTTCCCGTTTCATGAGGGCAGTCTTCCTGGAGAGACCGTCTTTTCCCTGCTCCTGCACTACTTGGGACCCTCAGCTAGTTCTGGATTATATCTGCAGTCTGGGTCCCACGGAGGATTTGTCCTTTCCTCAGTTATCCAAAAAAAAAATTGGTCGTTCTTATGCTATTGTTGTCTGGCCAACGTGGCCAAACCTTGCATTTGCTGGACACAAGAAATTTGTTTGTCTCTGAGACTCAGGTTGTTTTTGGGATTAGCGATCTGCTGAAAACTTCCCGTCCTGGGGTCCATCTGTCAAGGGTGGTCTTTGAGGCTTATCCGCATGACAACCACCTATGCGTTGTCCACACCATTCAGCATTATCTTGAAAGGACAACGACCATCTGAGGGGCGCTTACTGGGTTTTTCTTGACGACACGACCTCCAGTACGGTTGGCCTCTCGTGATACTTTGCGTCATTGGGTGAGAGATGTGATGGGGGCTGCTGGCATTGACCTTACAATATTTTCTCCCCATTCAACTAGGTCTGCATCGTCCAGCAAGGCGGCCCTGGTTTTGCCATTATCCACGATTGTCTCCACCATTGGTTGGGCCAGGGAATCGAACTTTACGCAACACTACTAGAAGCCCATTGCTCAGCATGGCCAGTTTGCGAGGGCAGTTTTGTCATAGTTTGTTTAACCTTTTCCTCTGCTCAGGGTTTAATGTGAGGGTTCTTTGACCCCATTATTTGTATGGGTGATTTTCTTTTCATGTTCCTGTGGGACTGTGTTTCACTATGTTTGTTTTGGGTAATTGTTAATGCTTTACTTTGTTCCTATGGTTTTTCTTTTCCACGGCTCCATACTGACTACTTTTTTCTGAATTTTGTGTGATTTGGTAGGCTTTAGGAACCTCTCTAAAGCTCTCATTGGGTACCGCTGTGACGTCAGTTAAATATGGTGACGTGAAATTGTAAGATTAAACGAGTACTTACCAAGTATGAAGTTTGATCGTAATTTCACGAACATTTAACGACGTCACAGTGGTGCACAATGCCCTCCCTCCCTGCCCTATCTATTCTCGGAGCTCACTTTGGGGCTTGGGCTCTCAGCAGTAGTTGGGGGCTGCTTCCTAAAACCTACTCTCTAAACGGACTGATGTTGGTTTGGTAGCAGAGCGTCTCATTGTGCACCACTGTGACGTCGTTAAATGTTCGTGAAATTACGATCAAACTTCATACTTGGTAAGTACTCGTTTAATCTTACAATTATTGGTCATTTGACGTGTAATTCCTGCATGAAGGGACATCTGTCTATTTACACACACACACACACACACACACACACACACACACACACACACACACATGGAGAGTCGCACTAGAACCACGGTAGAGTACAGACCTACCTCTCTCAGCCGCAACCACACACGCAGAGTCGCACTAGAACCACGGTAGAGTACAGACCTACCTCTCTCAGCCGCAACCACACACGCCACCCCAACCTTATTTACGGTTCGCTGGGTGCCTTACAAGTGCCCAAGTGCAGGATTTACTGCAATATTGAGTCCCGCCGCATCGACAGCCGACGAACAGCAAATGGACTCATGCTGACTGACGACGGCTGTGACCCGCCGGCAGCTGCTGCCGCCCATGATGCCACCCGCGCTGCCGCCCAGATGGACGCCACCACCACTGTCCTCAAACGGACTTGCTCTCTTTCTCCATCGTCTGGTGAGACCCACGAACGTACAGCTAAGTCCACCAAATGCAATGCTCGCTCCTTCGCCCAAGTAGCTGTTTCACCACCCTCACCTAACGCTAGAGCTGTGCCCCCACGCCAACCTCATCCACTGCAATCCTCTTCTAAATTTATCATCATCCGCTCTGCTGAGGGGAACAGGTGCTTTATTCACCCTGGTAAAGTGGCCAGGGCAATCTATTCCTCCATATTTGGAAAAAAATACATTGAGAAGACCCTAACCATCACAGGTGGCAGCAGGGGCATAAAATTCGAGGTAGCCAACCTCGAAAACCTCTCTCAACCTCCTGAGTTGGTCACCACACTGGGGGAGTGGTCTGTTAAATGCTGGGTTGTGACAGACGATGACCCCACCTACATGTTCGGGAGGATATACCCAGTATCCCCCGAAATGGCCACACAGGACATACTTACCAACCTTACCATACTTGACGATGCCCCAACTCAAATCATAGACGTTTTTAGACTCCCAGCTTTTGTCAGGGAAGGGCAGACGATGGCCAATATGGCCATTCGTATTAAGTTTAGAGGGGCTCTCCCTGATAGGATTGCCCTAAACTCTGCAGTGTACCGTGTTAGGCCCCACACCCTCCCTGTCCTCAGGTGCACCTGCTGCCTTCTGTTTGGCCATGGCAATGCCTCCTGCAACGGCAAAAACCGCTGTGGGAGGTGCAGTGGTTACCATGACGCCGAGGTTTGTACCCGGCCTGAAACATGCTTTTTCTGTGATGGCAACCACCGCCCCACCTATAAGCAGTGCCCGGCATACCTCCAGGCACTGCAACTACAGCAGCTCCAACATGAGTCTGACCACTCTATAATGGAGGTTAAGCGTAAGCTGAGGGGCATCCGCCCAGGGTCCTTCAGACCAACCACCTCACCAGAGGAGAATACAACACCTCCTCAGGCATCCCAACCTGCACCTGCCCCACAACCAGCCCCTCCCAAGCCATTTAGCCCTAAGGTCACAGTAATTCCTTTGGCTGCCCAGGACTGCTCCACCCCTCAACGCCCATCCACTAACCTATGCACACCTCAAACACCCAAATCCCAGAGGGGCCGTCGCTCTCCCAGGCGTTGGCCAAAACCCCCCTCTTGCCCCAGTTCTCCTAGGAGGGATATCCGTTTAAAGGAGGTACTCCTTCTCCCCACACCCCTACCACCTCGCCCTCTACCCCAACCCACTCCAATCCCACCTCATCCTGCTCCTCGCCTGCTTCAACCCATCCCTTCCCCACCTCAACCCACACCTCCCCAGCCTGAGCTTCAGCCCCATGCCACACAGCCAGCAGCCCAGCAGCCCCTGTCCTCACAGGGCAGTGCATGCCTTGAGCCTCCTACGGCATCTTCACAGGCCCAGCATGCTTCGGGTCTCTCCTTATCTGCCTTCATTATGGGATTAGCACCACTTGCACTTAAATTTATCAATCTTCTCCTAACAGGTTCCAGCCTTCAAGAAAGCCTCCTCCAGTGCTTGCCAGGACTATTCTCATTCTTCACATCACTCACGCAGTGAATTCTGTTCTCCCCTCTCACTTCATACTCCCTTCGGTCCCTGTACTGGAAACTTCCAGTCTTTAAAACCACGCTGACTTCCTATTCACCTCTTGTTGTTGGCGTTTGTAAGACGTGGCTCACTGACGGCATTCTCCCCTTCCTTCCCCAACTATTCTTCTTACAGAGTGGACAGGGAGGCAGGCGGAGCAGGAGGCGGCTTGCTACTGCTTGTCCATCAATCCCTCTCTTCTAGCCTCCTCACTATCACTCCCTACCCCGGGGGCAGACTAGAGTACCTGGGGGTGACTATTACCTTTAACTCAGGGCCCCTTCAGATCCTTTTAATTCACAACCCATGCTTGGATATCTCTCTTCAGGAGTTCCAGCATTTGTTTTCACAGCTTTCCTCCCCTTAATAATGGGTGATTTTAACGCCCATCACGACTTCTGGGAACCAGCCCTCCCCAGGAGCCGAAGAAACCGTTCGGGTCTGTCCCTCTCGACCTTCCTGGCAGACAGTGCAACTTTCTCTCTCCTTACTCCACCTGGCCTCCCTACCAGGACTGATCCAGTTTCAGGGATTCAGGGTTTCAGTTCCAGTTTCCTCTACCTTGGACCTTTGCCTGGGGAATGGCCCTCTCCTCCTCACCACTATAACAACTGACCCTTACATGGGGAGTGACCACCTTCCTGTCGTAATTTCCTTCCCTTCAATACCAACACCCTCCCCTTCATCACGCAGAGCTCGTTGGTCCTTTAAAAAGGGAGACTGGGGCTCTTTTCAAAAAGAGATTAATTCAATAACTCCTCCCACCATCCTCCCTTCACAAAGTCAAATTCAATACCTTACAGACACCTTGGTGGATGTAGGGTCCCACCACTTTCACCTCGTCACTTCCCATCCCTCCCGCTCCTTCCGGGTCCCCTGGTGGTCCCGAAGGTGTGCAGCAGCCCTTCAGGCCAAACAACATGCCTTTAACATGTGGCGTAAGAATCCCATCTCTCCCCTTCGCAGTCGCTTCAGACTTTTAGAGGCCCAGTGCAAGCGTGTTATTCTTGATGAGAAACGTTCTGCGTGGGCCTCCTTTTGTGCCTCCCTGTCCTTTTCTTCCTCAGTCTCCCAGGCTTGGTCTTTCTTCAGGAAGATGGTTCACCATCAGCCCCCTCTCACCTTCCCGTTAACTAGTAACGGTGTCTTCCTTGTCAAGAACGTCCAAAAAGCCGAGTGCCTTGCCTCCAACATACACACTGTCCTCGGCTCCCCTGACCCTATATCTCCACCTGTGTTACCTCCTTCTTCACATAGCCGCACAATTAGCACAGCTATAACTCCCCAGGAGCTTTCATCAGCTTTACAAGCACTGTCTGTTGGGAAGGCAACGGGGCCGGACAATGTCCCGAATGAGTTTCTTCGCCGCCTCCCAGATCCTCTGATCTTCCTCCTCCTGAACGTGTTCAACGCCAGCTGGCAGTCTGACACGTTCCCTTCTGTGTGGCGTCATGCCATCACAATTCCTATCTTCAAACCTGGCAAGGACCCGTCGGAGGTTTCCTCCTACAGGCCCATCAGTCTACTCTCTAACTTCAGTAAGGTATTAGAACACATAGTGCATGACAGACTAACATGGTGGTTGGAACACAAACACCTTCCCCCTAACATGTTTGGCTTCCGTCCTCACCGGGGCACCCTGGATGCCCTGCTCCAGCTAGAGCACCACATTCAGGAAGGATTTAACCACAAGCAATTCACTCTGGTAGCTTTTCTTGACCTCAAAGGAGCTTTTGACTCCTCTTCACATAATGCCATTATTGAAAACCTTTCCCGCCTGGGACTCAATAGTTCCCAACTCAATTGGGTTCAGTCCTTCCTGTCTTCCAGATCCTTCTCTCTGGTGATAGGTAACTCCTACTCTAGGTCTTACCCAGTCACCAGAGGTGTCCCACAGGGTTCTCCTCTCAGTCCTCTCCTTTTCAATGTCTTACTTTCAGACTTTCCTTCTTCTCCATGCACACATGTACTCTTATATGCTGATGACATTTCCCTCCTTTGCTCTGCTTCCACTATCCAGGAGGCTCAACTTAACCTTCAATGTGGGCTTGATGCCATAGACTCGTGGACATCACGTTGGGGCCTAACGGTGAGTGCCCAGAAGTCTAGCCTTCTGTGCTTCACCAGAAGGCGAATACCCAACATACCTGTGGTCATCATCAATGGTTCACCCATTCCCTTCAAAACCCAACATAAGTTTCTAGGCATAGTAGTGGACGGCCCCCGTCTAACCTGGAGCTGTCACATACACTACCTGGTGACCTCATGCCTTAAAAGACTAAACTTAATGAAGTCCCTTGCAGGGGTCAAGTGGGGTGTGGACAGGCATACCCTCCTCCGTTTCTATTGTGCCTATATCCGGAGTCGCTTAGACTACGGATGTGAGGTTTATGGGGCGGTCTCACCTTCACTTCTCCATAAATTGGATGTCATTCAAAACACAGCCATGCGTATAGCCCTGGGAGCTTTCAGGTCCTCCCCAGTCACAGCCCTTCAGGCAGAATCCTCCCTATCCTCACTGTCACACCGACGCTCTACCCTCCTTGTCCGCACCTACACCAAACTTGCATCCTTCCCCAGCTGCCACGCCCTCCACTCCCTCCTCCTCCGACAGAGTAGGGCACCACTTCTTGGCCCCCTACCATATCAAGCCCACACACCATTTGCAGAAAGAGCCCTCTCCTTCTTTGCCTCCCTCCGGGTGACTCCCCCTCCTTTCTCACTCTCGAGAAGACTTCCCCTTTGGGCCCTTGGTTTCCCCTCTCCTCCTTAATATCCTTGACATTGCACACAGACACACAATGGTCAAAGGCACACTGTCCGGTGCAGGGCAGGATAATTTTCAACAACCTCCTGCACATTCACTACCACAACTCCCTCCACATATACACTGACGGCTCCCGCCTCCCAACACCTCCCTCTGTTGGAGCTGCTATGTATGTCCCAGTACATTCCACTGCCACTGCCTGGAGGCTTCCGGCCTCTGCCTCCATTCTGTCGGCAGAACTCTTTGCCATCAGAGAGGGCCTCAGGTTTGCCACCACACTCACCTCCCCTTGCTCAGTCACTCTCTTCTCAGACTCCCTCTCAGCCCTCCAACTCATCCGGCGCCACCGCCCCAAAACACACCACTCCCTCTGCTTCACCATTCACCACTTTCTTCTCCAACTATTCTCTTCTGGCTTCTCCATCCACCTTCAGTGGGTCCCCTCACACGTCGGCGTCATGGGTAACACAGTGGCCGATAGAGCGGCAGCGGAGGCACACTCCCACCCCTTCCCCATACACCTCCCCACTGACCAGACTGACTCACTGACTAACCTCCACACAGCCTGTAGACTACACTGGGACACAGACCTGACTAACGCCCTACAATACACCTCACTTGGACGCATTAGACAAGACACACGACACCACTGGTGGACCTACTCCCCCAGCCGTGCCCTTGACACTGCCGTCACCAGATTAAGAATTGGACACAGCCGCCTAAACTCCCACCTACACAAGCTGGGCATGACAGAGGACCCCCACTGCCCTTGGTGCCCTACACAACCAGACACCCCAGAACACCTCCTACTTCACTGTCCTCGTCACCACTCCACCCGCATGGCACTCCTTCACTCACTGTCGTCTCTCCACCTCCGCAGACCAACAATAACTGACATCTTAGGTGGCTCTCAAGACCCTGGCCTGGCCTTCAAAGTACTCAAACACACCAGAACCTTCCTCAAAAGGACAGGTCAACTCAAAAGGATCTGATCCACTCATTCATCTGCAACCTGCACTTTTGGGGCACTAGAGGCTGTGGCACCACAGCTTGCACGGCCCCATCAAATTCCCAAGAAGAAGAAGACACACACACACATATACAAATATATATATATATATATATATATATATATATATATATATATATATATATATATATATATATATATATATCACCCGGTGGTTTAGTGGTTAGGACGCTCGCCTCACAAGCGAGAGGTCGCGGGCTCGATCCCCGCGCCGGATAGGAGACATATGGACTAAGTCTCTTAAAAGTGTGTGGTCCCTGTTCACCAAACAGTTATGAGGTACCTGATCTCAGACGGGGTTTGTGACCCGCTGTCAGGGGGGAGAAAACAAATCTCCCATAAATAAAAATATACGGCCTCCTGGCTAGTACAATGGTAGCGCGCTGGCCTTGCATTCGCTAGGTCAGCAGATCGGGTCTCTGCCCGGGCTTGTGATGCTAAGTTGTTTACTGGGAGGAACTGCTGTGGTCGGGCACCACAGTGGTGCAGCGGTGGTCCACCATGGCTGTGAGGCATAGACCTCTAAACAGAAACCAAGTATATATATATATATATATATATATATATATATATATATATATATATATATATATATATATATATTATATATATATATATATATATATATTGTTTACAAGTATATTTTATTTCCGTAGACTCACCTGTGGCAGTATGTGATTTTCTGGTCTGTTGGCAGGTTCAGCACTCATGAACACACGATAGTCAAAGTGAGCAGCATCAGAATATGCTTCAATCTTCTTTTCAAGGCGAGGCAACCATTGACGCACCAAGTGGATGTTCTTCAACAAGCAGAATTATTACTATCAAAGCTATGGATAGAGTGAATATTGTGATAATTTTACATGTATAGTTTACCAGAGGTGGGCGCGATTCGAAAAAATTGAAGTCCGATTAGCGATTACCGATTCGCCAGCTCATCAAGTCCGATTCCATTATCTGATTCGGTTGCCAAAAAATCTAAGTCCGATTAGCGATTATCCGATTATCCGATTTCGATTAAAGTTTTTAAAAGCGATTCGATATTTTTAAAAGTGATTCAATGTTTTAAAAGCTATTTTCAATGTTTCTGTTCTGTTCACTATATATTGTGCTTAATGTGTATGTATGGGCGTGTTGCGTAGTAGACAAGTGTATTGAATTATTTAACAAGGTAGTTAGATTCCGGCTCCCTTGTTCGGTGGTTCAGGCGGGACTGTGGTTCGGTGTGTCGTCAAGCCGGAGGTGAGGCCAGCGAGGAGACGTGAGGGAGGCGAACTTCCACCACAGCTCTCGCCCTGACAACAGCACGCTCTACAGCCACACCGTCGCGACAGTTCTGCTGCATTGTACACTACTTACTTACAGTATATTTATATATAAGAAGATTGAGTTTCCTTACTGCCCACTACTACAAGCTATCTAGGCAGTATGGAGGGTTTTGACTTGAAGCTCATTCCCGAGTTCGACGGCAGTGGCAACCACTCGGTGACGGAGTGGTTACAGAAGCTGGAGTTGGTCTGCAAGCTGCGGAATATTAGCGACGTGGCGAGTGTCATACCTCTTCGCCTCACCGGTGGTGCATTCGCCGTCTACCTACAGCTGGCTGAGCCTGACAGGAAGTCAACAGAGAAAGTGAAAAAGGCGCTGTTGGCCGCGTTTGCAGTGGATCAGTACGTGGCCTATGAACAGTTCATTAACAGGAAGTTGGGCAGTGGTGAAACCCCTGACGTGTACTTGGCTGAGCTGCGACGCTTAGCCATGTTGTTTGGCGGGATGACTGACAAAGCCCTCGCTTGTGCTTTTGTGACCGGCCTGCCAGAGGGTGTTCGCCAGCTCCTAAGGGCTGGGTCGCGCCTGGAAACACTCGACTTGGAGCAGATTCTAGCGCGAGCAAGAGCAGTCCTCAAGGACGACGGCACTGTTGGGTCGTTATCGGAGGCGTGCTTCGGGGCTTCAACGACGCCGAGTGGGGAACCTTGCGCAGCTGCCGTGAACTTCAGGTGTTACACGTGTGGTGGCCCGAATCACCTCGCCAGAGACTGTCTAGCCCGCCACGCTACTGGTGCGGGCAGAGGTGCGAGAGGACGGGGCAGTCTGGGCCGCCCACGACGCAGGGGCAAGTGTTGTGAGTGCGGTGCGGCCGGCCATTTCGCTTCGGCGTGTCGGGGAAACGAGAACGGAGAGGGCATCAGCGCCAGCCTCCTCTCACAACAGTCAGTAAAAGAGGTGCTGCCCAGTGCTGTGTTGAAAGTAGATGGAGTCCGACGTCGTGTGTTGGTTGACACAGGGTGTTCGCGCAGTGTTGCTCATGTCTCCTGTTGTAAGGCGTGGACGAGGAGCGATATTTGTTTGGTTACCGCAAGTGGGGATAAGTGGCAGTGCGAAGGAACGGGCGTGTTGCGACTTCAGTTACACGGTGGCGCTCGCGCAGATGTCTGTGTATGTGTGAGCACAGAGATGCCCCTTGGCTTCCCCTTTATTCTGGGCATGGACGGCATACGTGAGCTCGGTGGGGTCACAGTTGATCCTCAGTGTGGAGTGCGTTTTGGAGTTGAGGACGTGATTTGTGCTGCTACAAACGTGGATCTGAAATTGGACGAACCTGACTTCACTGCCGGCTACGACCAGAGTGCGAACTGCTGGACTGCTGCATGGAAGTGGGCAGAGGGCAAGGAGCCTGGGGTCCTGCGGAACCAGGCGGCTGAGTATGCTGTGCCCCAAGACGCAAGGGAATCGTACGAGAAAGAGCTGCAGCAATGGATTGATGATGGGTGGCTGCTCCCGTATGACGAGCGGGTACACGGGCCGGCTAAGGGGCTGATTCCGCTGATGGCAGTCGTGCAGCGGAACAAGAGTAAGGTGCGCCCAGTAATGGACTTCCGGGAACTCAACACGCACGTCGACGCGTTTACGGCAGATTCAGACGTGTGCTCGGATAAGCTGAGGATCTGGCGGAGACAGGGTGCGAATGTGTGCATCGTGGACCTGACCAAGGCGTACCTGCAGATACGAATCCGTGACTCACTGTGGCCCTACCAGACAGTGAGCTTTAAGGGAAGGCGGTACTGCCTGGCGCGGTTAGGTTTCGGCCTGAACGTGGCTCCGCCGGTAATGAGGGCGGTGCTGGATTGTGTCCTCTCACAAGACCCAGTCGTACGGAAGGGAACCTCTGCTTACATCGATGACATCCTAGTCAACGAGGACGTCGTCTCGGCCAGTTATGTGGAACAGCACCTGAAGAAATATGGACTGACTAGCTCCCCACACGTGAGGCTCGCTGAGGATGGGCGAGCATTAGGTCTAAAGGTCTGGGGGGAGCAAGGAGATCTTGTCTAGAGGAGAGACAACGCCGTGCCAGATGTACCGAAAATGATGACGCGACGGACGGTGTTCTCATATTGCGGCAAGTTAACAGGCCATTATCCAGTGTGCGGGTGGCTACGAATGGCTACGGCTTACGTGAAGAGGAAGGTGAATAACCTAACAGAAAAGTGGGACGACGCTGTCACTGACGGAGAACTAAGAAGGATGCTGGAGGAGACTGACGCCGAAGTCAGGAAGAATGACCCGGTTCGAGGCAAATGGAGTGTTAGGAGTGACGAGGCCAGGATCTGGGTTGATGCTAGTTCCCTTGCTCTTGGCGTTGCAGTTGAGGTGGATGGATGCGTCGTAGAGGATGCCAGCCAGCTTCGTAAGGACGATGCCACGCACATTAATATGGCCGAGTTAGACTCTGTCATCAAAGGACTTAATCTCGCGCTGGCCTGGGAATTTAAGAAGGTGGAGTTGTTAACTGACTCCTCCACGGTGCATCGCTGGATTACTGACGCGTTGACAGGAAGGAGCAGACTTCGTACAAAGGCGGCGAGTGAGATGCTTATTCGGAGAAGGATTGGCATCGTGACATCGATGGTGAAAGAATACGCCTTTCAGCTGACTGTGATACTCGTCCCGTCCAGCGGTAACAAGGCTGATAGTCTGACTCGTGTGCCACAGCGCTGGTTAAAGGCACATGTCCCGCACCCTCCTCCACCCACGCCGCCTACTCTCTCCTCTGTTTTGCAACCCATGTGTGCTGCCACTGCTGAAGTGGATGACAGTAAGATAGCGGAGATTCATCACGCTACAGGACATCCAGGTGTAAAACGAACCCTTTACTTTGTAAAGAGGGTACTTCCGACAGTCACCCGACGGCAAGTACACTCCATTGTGGCGGACTGCGAGACTTGTCATGCCATCGACCCTGCACCCGTTAAGTGGCGGAGAGGGAGCCTGGAGGTGGACGAGGTGTGGCAGCGGGTCGGCATGGACATAACTCATTTCAAAGGCAAGCCGTACCTGAGTCTCATCGACTGCGGTCCGTCAAGGTTCACGGTATGGCGACAGTTGAGGCTTCAAATCAGCGAGAGTGTTATTAAGCAGCTGGAAGCAATTTTCTGTGAACGCGGAGCGCCGGAGGAACTACTAACCGACAACGACACTGCTTTCCGCAGCAAGCTCTTTGCAAGTTTCGCACGACGGTGGAATGTCACATTGCGGTTCAGATGTGCGCACGTTCCTTCAGGGAATGGGATAGTAGAGATGTGCCACCGTTCTGTCAAGGTTATTGCGGCAAGGAAGGACTGCTCTGTGGAGGAGGCGGTGTATTTATATAACTTGAGACCCCTGGATGATGTAGAGTCAGCAACTGCTCCCTCAAACCTGCTGTACCGGTACACTGTGAGAATACGCGAGGTGGGTCCTTGTACGCGTACTACAGAGGAAGACCTGGCAGGAAGGGGGCCGTATCATGACGGGGATAAAGTATGGGTCAAATCCCCCAACGCTCGCTGTGACACACGGTATGAAGCAGGCACGGTTACGAGGATGCTGTCAGACCATGCCGCCAAAGTCAACGGAGTTCCCCGTCATGTTAAAGACCTTCGTCCGCGTATTGGTGACGGTGTCGAGGACAGTACGGTGGAGGGGAGACACGATGATGACGAGCTCCTCATTCGGCTCCCTGTCAGAGTTGATGGCGGAGAAGAGCAAGACGCAGCTGATGACGATGAAGAAGGGGACGGCGACACGACAGCGGCAGATGCTGAGATGCCGAGGCGTTCAGAGAGGATCAGGAAGCTTAAAAGAATGTTCCATTTGTAAATAAGTTGTACGCACGAGGCTTTGTGTGAGTGCGTGTGCATGCATGTGTGTGTTTCGTGATTTTTTTTCTTTTTGTTGTAGAAAATGTAGCTACTATTATGTGAATGAGATTCAGGGGGGAGTGTTCTGTTCACTATATATTGTGCTTAATGTGTATGTATGGGCGTGTTGCGTAGTAGACAAGTGTATTGAATTATTTAACAAGGTAGTTAGATTCCGGCTCCCTTGTTCGGTGGTTCAGGCGGGACTGTGGTTCGGTGTGTCGTCAAGCCGGAGGTGAGGCCAGCGAGGAGACGTGAGGGAGGCGAACCTCCACCGCAGCTCTCGCCCTGACAACAGCACGCTCTACAGCCACACCGTCGCGACAGTTCTGCTGCATTGTACACTACTTACTTACAGTATATTTATATATAAGAAGATTGAGTTTCCTTACTGCCCACTACTACAGTTTCTAAAGGGAATTTAATGCTTTTTTGCCCTAGCAGCAGCAGCAGCACTTCCTCTCACGACGACTGGCTCTAAACTGGTGCGGCGCGTCACTTAACCGATGCGACGCGTACGAAAAACCAGAACTAAACACGTATTATACCAATTTTATACTTGTAAAATATAACCTTTTTATTATAATTTATATGATTTAATAATTAATCATGATATTTTGCGCATTATATTATAGAGAAAATACTAAAGTGTGAATAGAATAAAGCGAAAAAATATTTACTTGAGAAAAATATAGAAAAATTTATTAAGAAACTGCTATTGCGAAAATACAAAGATGACGTCGACCTGGATTAATCGCAAATCACTTTAAATTTTCGGCAGTCCGATTGCGATTATCCGATTCGTTTGGCGGGGGTTAGTCCGATTCGATTAACCGATTTGAAAATGCGAGTCCGATTAATCGGATAATCGGACTTCCGAATCCGATTGCCCACCTCTGTAGTTTACTATTATCATAATTAAAGGGAGAAGTGAGTTGGAAATAGAAAGGATATAAGGGTTAGAGGAAAATTTGGGGAAAGAGGTATTTTTTTCTGTATCGAGGTAAGAAAATAGAGGAGTATAAAATAATGAAGACAACATAATTAAAAAACATTATTTTGAAAGTCTCCAAAAATATTTGCATGTGTTGGTCTTGTTCACCTAATAGAGGCTCTCTAGGCTGCATTTTCTCTATCAGTCTCCTGCGTCTTACAGCCTGAATGTTAGGTTTTAATAGACCTTGGCGTACAGGTTACTGGTATACAACACAAGTTTGGCTTGAATGTTATAAATATTAACTAGGTAAATTTAAAAAATATATATTAGATAAGAGATAGACAGAAATTGGCAAAACAAAGAAGTTAAAAAAGATACAAAAAATATAAGTAAACAATAATAGTGAGCTTTAATCAAACCTGAACTGTCATATATGCATAAAAAATTATTACTTTGGTATATCAATTGTAGAAAGATCAATAATTATCTATAAAAACTAACCTGTAGAATAACCCAGTGACCTTGTTTGGCAGCTACTTTCAGTGCTTCCTCTGCTACTTTCTCCTGACCTTGACCTAGGGAAACATTGTGGAGCTTTCCATTCTCACATGTGTAACCCAGTCGCTGGCCAAGTTGCTCCACTTCCTGCATCAATGTAATAAAACTAATGAGTTTTACGCAAATCAAATATCAATAATATAGGGATCTGTCTAAAAAAAGTATGGATTGTCACACTGATAAACAGGCAGATTCAAATCAATTTCTAACTTTATCTTGCTAATACTTTGATTTCAGAAGATCATCTGAGCAACATTCCATACAAGAATCCTTCCTCTATTCTCTCAGAAAATCCCAATAACATTAATCACCTTACTTCAGACTTTGCAAGTATGTCCTTTTTATATTCCACTTGAAGCTGTTCCATATACAAATAGTATCATGAAGAGTAGGGATAACTTGTTATATAGGCGCATTGGGTCTAACTTAGAGTAGTGTGTATGGGTGCCTAGTCTTGGCTACCCCCATTTAAGTGGATACAGCCTGATATATAGATAGATAGATAACGAACAAGGTGCTGTAACATTAGAACTTTCTGACAGCATACATTTACCACAAGAAAAATCTGACTTAAACAGGAGTAAACGAGAACACTACAGATAGTTTGAGATAAAGAATAGCCCCAAGTAGCAAAAGAAATATCTTCAATAGTACTGGGAAAATAGAGTGAAGTGACTAAGTAACTCACTGAAGTGGATGGTAGAGTACCATTAAGCAGACCACATAAAACATGCATTGAGATCCTGAGGAGGGACTAAGAACTGCAGGATTTGACAAAGAAGTTATACATCATCATGGGTTATGGTGGGCTACCATCAGATAACATATAACCTACCCTTGAATACTATGATAATGTATTACTCTTAATAACTGAATTTATTTACTAAAAATAACATACTTTAAGTGGGTCAACACCAGGAGAAAGAATGAAGAATATCGGAGTGGATGGTCCTGACTCTTCATAGCTTTGTGAAAAATCAATGTTTTCCCCTTCCACATATTTCTTCCCCATTCGCTCTTCAATGAAAGTTCTGGAAACCGAAAACAAATTGTTACATGAGCTTTTCAGCTATTGTAACCTTAAAGTTTCCTTTCCTTTTCATGCATGATGAGGGAAGAAAGTAAATTTAACATGAATACTGGCTAAATATGTGGTATTGAGTTACAGTTACTTTTATTACCAAGCTTAGTGCTGTACAGGTAACTATGTAATATATTTTCATACACTGTCTCTATTAAACATACTGCATAGCATGTGTCATGCGGTCAGATCTAAGAGCTCTCATGATGATTAGTCGTTGCACATCTGAGCGACTCTTCCACTCTCCAGGCAACTTCTCCCTCTCTGGTGCTTCACATTCACAAAACATCCTCCATCTCTTTACACTATTTTCTATATCACGATCCAGGTTCCTAAAAATGTAAACAGAATTAAAACAAATATCTATTTTGCCATATATTCATTAAAACATACACAAACAAGCATACCGGAAAGCTGAGGAAGAAGAATCTTAAGGTTGTAAACTATTTAACATTGCAATAGAAAATATTGTGACAGTAGATAGAGGATACAAGATTTAGAAAAGATAACCCTGCAAGACTAACCAAAGAACCAGTTATAATTGAGGATGTAAAATCCACGTGTCCAAAGGAAAACAGTAACCATGATTTGATTGCATTCAAAATTTGAGAAGGAAGAGAAGACCCAAGGACAAAAAAGGAAAGAGGTAAAAGTAGGTGAAAAATGCGTAAATGTGCAGAAAAAAATTGATAGAAAGGAAGTAACTTAAAGCTTCAGTTGTGGATGGAATAAATGCAAAAATGATAAACGATGGAGGAAAAACATTTTGCATAATAATCTTTCCCTTCTTTGATGTTCCATTTCTGGTTTTGCTTCCCTCCTCTTCAATAGGTTATATTGTACTTAGGTATTTGAAGAAAAAAAGTTACTTACTTAGTCTATTAATTAAAGAAATATACACAGCTGATTCTACTATACCTGAATTCATCAACTTGTGAAAGAGAACGAATGGCACCCCAACTATTATTGGTAAGGAAGTCAATTGAAGAAACCACATTTGGCTGGATGGGAAACCTCAACAAAAGATCCAACTCAGCAACTCCAACTTGGCCTTGTGATGCAAGAACCTGATGATAATGATATTTGTTTATTGTCCTGAAAATTAATGTTATGGCAAGCATGATTAGGCTTGTGAATCCCTCACAATACTTTGTTCAGGGTTTTGGTTGGAGACAGTGACAAACCATCCCAACGGATTCAAAAGTCTATAACAGGCCGCAGCTCATTGCCTCCACAATCAGCCAATCAACTAGCTCTGTCTGTTTATTTCCACAGAGGTATATATACTGCCTGATTCTGTATGCCTGTCATTCTCTCTGAGGAAGTACAAGTGTTGAAACGTTAATACCACTGGCATTATTCATTTACCAAATCCCAATACTTATATTTTACTTAAATTACCTTAAATTACCTTAAAAAATAAAATAAAATAAAATAAAATAGAAATAAAAAATTGTACCCAATGCCATTATAACTATCTATTTACATTCTTAACGTTCTCCCTACGAAGAGGCAAACTACACCTCCCTCTTTACAGGGAAGATCAAATTAATACTATATAGTAGGTAATTAGTGGTAGGGTGGATAATTTCCACACCCACTAACCTGAAAAGTCATCTGAGCAGCAAAAATTAGCTTGTCTTTTTCAAAGAGACCTCTAGTGGTATAGAGGAATACACTGTAAGTAATGGTATCAATAAGTGCTGACACTCTGAGTTTCACATCTTCATTTGCTTCTGAACGTTCTATAGCCTTATGGAACACAACTCTGAAGGCCTGAAAAAAAAAATATATATATATGTGATAAAATATATAAATAAGATGTGGTGGCATTGTTCTTTCCTTATGATTATCTTCATAATTCACACACGAACTAAAAAAAGTCTCACCTTTAGGGAAAATTGGTATATAGGGTTTATCTTGTGGAGGTCATTAAGGATGAAATATAGAAGAGAGGCTCTAGCTGCTGCAGGTCTGTACAGCTCTCTCGCCTCATCAATTTGCTGACTGGTCACTTTAGCCTCGGCCACCTGCATAATCATACACACACACACACACACACACACACACACACACACACACACACACACACACACACACACCCACACACACGCAGATGATGCAAAATTACTAGGAAAGATAAGAAATCACAAGGATTGTGAGGAGCTACGAAATTATATAAACAAGATATATGAATGGAGCAAGACATGGGAAATAGAATTTAATGCCATGTATTAGAAATGGGAAAAAGCGCAATGAAATCCTTATGGACGTATAAGTTAGGGGAAAATATTATGTCATAGCAAAAGAAGAGAAAGATTTGGGAGTGGTAATACAGGATAACTTATCACCAGAGAAACATATAAATAGAATTTTTGGTGACACATTCATGATGCTAAGAAATATATGGTTGGTTTTTCAATTCTTAGATAAAGATATGATGAGAAAAATAATAACTACAATGATCAGACCAAAACTGGAATATCCAGAAGATTAATATGGTTCCCGCACAAGAAAAAGCATGTGTTGAAATTAGAAAGAATACAGAGAATAGCAACTAAGATGGTGCCAGAATTGAAAGATCTCACATATGAGGAAAGATTAAAAGAAATGCAACTAACAGCACTAAAAGAAAGAAGAGAAAGAGAAGATTTAATTACAATATACAAATTGATGAACAACCTGGAAGAAACAGAAAGATAAGATCTAATATTGAGAAGAACAGGAGAGGCAGAAAATTTGAGGGGACACAAGAAGAAATGGGTAAAAGGAATTAGCTTAAATGACAAAAAAGTACAGTTTTCCCCAAAGAAGTATAGATACTTGGAATGGATTGAAGGAAGAGGTGATAATGGCAAAGAATATACATCAACTAAAGGGAAAACTGGACAAATGTAGATACAGAGACAGGACCACATAAGTGTAGCTCAGGCCCTGTATACTACAACTAGATAAATATACACACATCATTTGTAAGACCAATGCTTGAATATACAGCAACAGTATAGAGTCCAAACTTGAAAAAACACATTGGGAAAATTGAGAAGGTACAAAAAGCAGCCACTAGATAGATGCCTAACCTGAGAGATTTTAGCTATAATGAAAGATTTGAGAAGCTAAAATTGCCAACATTAGAAGAAAAGAAAAAGAGGCGATATGATTATGCTATACAAATGTGTTGAAGGCAAAGAAATAATAGACATTAATGAGTACATAGTACCTAGATAGTCATATTCAAGAGGACATAACGAGAAACTATATAAGAAAAATTGAGGAAAGATGTGAAAAAATTCAGCTTTCCAGACATAGCAATAGATCAATGGAATAGATTACCGGAAGAAACAGTGTATGCAACGAGCATTCACAGCTTTAAAGAAAATTATGATAAAACAATATTAAAAGACGGGACATAAATCTGATTCAATTCTGTAAAAATACAATTAGGTAAAACAATTAGGTAAGAACACACAAATATATCATAATGGACTTCAATTTGACTAAATTTACCATATAAAGCATCAGATGTACCTGTTTTACTTTCAAACTGACCTTCTCTTGGATCTCCTGTGCTGTGGCCTTTGTATGCTCAAGATTTTCCACTAGTGCAGTGTCTCCCAAGAAATTACCTCCAGCTGAAGATAGTCGACTTAGGAGATCATCTTCTAAATGCTTCAATTGTATTTTGAAATCATTCTGTTGCTTCGTTAAATTGTACTGTTGATAACAAAAAATCCTTATCATGAATCAATAACTCATTTCATGGCTAACAAAGCACAGTACTAACATAGTACAAGCGCACCTACCCATATATATTTATATATATATATATATATATATATATATATATATATATATATATATATATTCACATATATATATATATATATATATATATATATATATATATATATATATATATATATATATATATATAAATCATGATGATTTGCCCATTGATGCAATTACATGACGGGGCAAATCATCGATGGCTCTATATCCAAATATCTTTCCATAGGCTTATCCTAACTGTGTATCAAGTTTCATGCTTCTAACACCAAAGATACAATTCTACCAAAATAATTCACATATCTGCTGTACTATATATTCTTCCTTAAATAAAGCATTCTACACTTTTATCAAAAATAGCTAAGAGCAACTGACCTTAAGTTCCTCAAGATCAGGTCTTTCAGCCTTCACCACTTCAGCAAGAAGCTGATCTTCCAGACCATCTCTGGTCACTGTAAAGTTGATAAGAGTGCACTGAGCCTGCAGCTCTGGCTTGTAGTGAGGATTTGCCAGTTTCGTGTGAAGTATTAGTTGAAATGAGTCATTGTATTCAATTTCCCGGTCTCCAATTTTAAGGGCCCTGTGAATTGATAAGAAGACAGATTATAAGATAAAATGTGTTGCATTGGAAACCAAACAATTTGGTAGTGTATAAAAAAAAAAAGTTGACTTTAATCCTTCTAAGCCTTACAACCAAATATTCATAAGTAAGAGATGATGTAGACAGAATCAATAAGAAATCATATATATATATATATATATATATATATATATATATATATATATATATATATATATATATATATATATATATATATAATAGTAAGACTAGTGACAGAGTTGAATTGAGGTACAAAAACACAGTTTAGTTATGTGAAAAAATCAAGTGAGGAGAAAATTATATAAATGTTAAGACAAACATAAGTATGTTAATAACTGCACTGTTTACTGCAGCGAATTTATGCAGTGAAACAATTGAATATTTCTTGTCAGATAACCATGTTTTCATGCACGAGTCACAAAACTGTCACAAATGGAAAGCATTCATCGCAGGCAATTTTATTCCTTCTTTCATAATTTCTTTTGGTTTATTTTTTCTCCTTATTGGTAGGCTTTCCCATTTTAACATTCATATGCTTTTCAATATTGTCTGTAATAAGCTTCCTGTCTACATCAAAGATAAACTTTATGTAGTCCTATGTATAAACTTTACTGAAACCTACACTGTACCATGCAAACATTGCCAACACACTGTGATGCAATGCTCCTTTACCCCCCAGGCTGATGATATCACACCACTGTATTCACAAGTAAAGAGTAACTTTTTACTAAATAACTTTTGAACTAATTTAGGTATTGAAGGTATTCTTATTGTAATAGTGAGACAAAACATTGTTTTTGCTAGCACCTGCACTGGCATGAAGGATTTATCTCATTTTATTTCAGTTTCTTCTCCCTAGCATATCCTAATTTAACTTTACGATTGACTTGTGGCAACTCGCAATTTGTTCATCACAAATTTTGACAATCTCCCTCATACACTCTTTGCTTACATCAATGGGAAACTTTTACTTTTAATTATTAATGATGCACAATGAGAAAGATGGAAATGAGTGCCCTACAAATCATTACATCTAGTATTTTTTATCACTAAAGTAACATAAAGCATAGAGACATTGCTACCTAGAGCTGCTAAATTGTAGTGACAGGTTGAGTACCAGTATATAAGTTACTAGTTGGGAGGCAATGACTAAATCATCAATTTGTCCATGACAGAAGTGAATGTCATTGCCCAGTGACAATTAGTCTAAATACTTTTGATTAATCTTCAAGTAAATGGAGAACCAGAAAGATAACATGGGTCTTGAGATGAGGCACCAGGTACACTAGAACCTCCCACAAGTGCCTCACGCAAAGACCCAATGGTACACACAGGATTCAATATGACACTTAAAATATATGCATAAATTTTGTATGGTTGTGTATTGAGCGATGAAAAATGTTTGAAATGGCTATTAGTGAAGTGTTTGACTATTTAATTTTTCATGAATTATCAAACTAAGAGATGCTATTAATGTTTAATTATTTGTTTAGCATCCACTATACTTGAATGGTTCAAGTACATTATGATAAAAGGGTAAATCATCTAAAACCTTAGAAAGATATAAATCAATTCTTACCTCCCTCTCTTGATAAGATTCTTTCCAATTAAGGGATCAAGCACTGGATCCAAGTTCTCAGGCAAGTTTTCAATGAGAACAGTATTGCCTCTAGTAATTGCCAGCTCTAGAGTGTCTAGGCAGTTCTTCTGATCAAGCCGTACAACTACTAACTGCTCTCCATATTTTGCTTTAATCCATTTTATGCCTTGAAGCTGTAATTGAAGATTGGTAAATGAGTTTACAAGTTACAAATGAGTTATTCTGTAGATTTCCTTCTTTTCTTCTCAATAATGGTTGCAATGCTATTGCTAATAATGAAAATTCATGTAGCATGCCTCATATATTCCCCCTGAACATGCCTCATGGTACTTTTCTATGGCCTCTATTTTTTTAATTTTTCTGTTTGTTGCATATTAAGTCAGGTTGAAAGAATACTGCTTTTATATTCCTTGCATGTTGTAAAAGGCCACTAATAAGAATAGAGCGAGTGGGTTAGGGAACCTCTATTGTTTCTTGCTACAATGACTTGCTTCCCTAACATACTTACTAATTACATACCTGTGGGTCAATAATGAGAGGCCAGCGGTCAGAATTGGTAAGAATTATAGCATTTTCAGTAGACATTCTATCAGATGGAAGCCCTTCATTATTCCAGACAGCAATTGTGGCATCATCAGTGAGAAGCTTAATGGGATCCAAGTTATGGGTGATGGGGATGATAGGCTGCGGGTGAAATAAACTATTGAAGTAATGTGTCCTGAAGTTGCTGTTTCATGTACATTAAGACAAATTATTCCTTCAGCAAACTATAATTTGTTTGATATATCATTCAATTTTATTAGTCTTAATCAATATGTCAATTAGTGCTGCTCTTGTTCATACTTCCTAAACACACATACACAAACACTAAGAATGATCTTAATTGTAGTGGAGTAAAGCAGGAGACGTTTGAAAGTAGAGGTGAAAATACGAGGAGAAATAAATTATTGAGACTATCAATGCATAATACAATGCTTTACCATCAATCATTGTAGCCATCTTATGTACACAGCAAATATTGCAAAAATTACATTCAAAGGACAAAATCTTTCAGACAGTGTATACGTAAGTGGAGGCTTCTGTAAGGTTAAACCTTACATTACACCCCATGTCAGTACCAAATCTGCTGGAGATTCGGACATCCAGCAAAATACTGTAGACCCACTACACCCTTCTCTGTGTCTCACCTGGCTATACCCATACAAACTGCAACTCAAAAAAACGCATCTGTGCAAACTACTCCTAAGAATACAATGTATTCTTCTGAGGTCATCCCATCTACAAATTTGAATTGGATGTTGCTGCCCTCCACTTCAAACATGGTTTAACACTCAAAGAAGCTAGACAAGAAGTCTGTCTCAGTAGTTTCCAGCAGGTTCCTCAATCACAGCGCATCTCTAACACCACACGGACCATGACTAATATTAACTTTTTCTCTACAACGTCCCATTCTCCTTTCACCACTCATACTTCTTTTTCTCCCATTCCTCTTGTACCTTCTTCATCTAATACAATTAATCCCAAAATCTTATAGTTGCTTCAGGGCCAGTGACTAATAATTTTTCTTTACTGATTCTAAATCTTCAACTTCAAAGCTTGATCCTCTCTCACATAATTTTTGCAAATAAAACACCAAGTGTCGCTCCTGTGCTTCTCTTCCAAAATCATCTATTTATACTACTTCATCCTTAATCACTAAAATGTATTCCCTGCAGCCTCCTGCCAAGAAAACATTTACTACCACTGTCATCTTCCTCTAATGAGACCATCTCTGAGATTGAAGCCTTTAATAAAAATCCTTTCATTGATGTCTCACTCCCTTTCCCATCCTCGAATTCATCACATTCAACTTCATATAACACCCTCTGTGTTCAAGGTGAAGTTCATCCCTCACCTTTATCACAACTTGTTAATTTTCTTTCTTTCATTATCCGACGAGGTCCATTCTCTAATGGAATATCTGTGGTTTCCGCTCCCATGGAAATGACGTATGATTTGTAACAATCCCATCATTGTATACAACATTTACCTTTTTTACAAAGCTGCCCGAGCAGCAGCATTCGTCCACTCACCTCATCCATCCCAACCCAAGGCTTTAATGATATTCTTACCAAATCAATACATTTCTGCTTAAACAATACAATTGCCTTCCTACAACAAACCCACATTCTCCATTTGATACAACCATTTAACTATAACTAATTGTTCTTTTTTTCCCTATACTTTGCTTTCCCATCAGTCCTTTGCTCTGGTGTTTGCTTTTAGCTTAACATAGAGCCATATAACGATGTCTGATGTTTGCTGCTTACTTCATTCAAAATAACATTCTTAACTCTTTCAGGCCCTGTATATCATAATTAGGTAAATACAAATATGGAAATATACACAGACGAAAAAATATACACATAAACACACACTATACATATAACTGAAATAGAAAGGCAAATTAAAATTAATATATAATGTTTAATTAGGTATATAACAGTATTATATCAGTTTTATTACATTTTTCTGTCTAATAAACAAACAATTTTAAAATATGTCAAGCAAGAAGATAGAAGTTGCCATTAAATACTCTACTGAAAAAAAGAAAAAAGAAAATGTAGGGTGCACATCGGAGGCAGAGTAGCCTCAATTTTATACAGAATAGTTAAGGAATACTGTAGCATAGCCCTAGAAGGAAAACGATCCGGTTGGCAGTAGTGAACACTACACACTACAAGATGAAATTGTTAGAGAATAGTAATTAAGAATACTACAGAGCTGTATTATCTACATTTATATGATATACATGAGTGAATATGCAATAATAAATAGTGTATATCTACATAGTTGTATTTACCTAGTTGTAGTAGGCCTGAGCTACACCCATGTGGTCCTGTCTCCGTATCTCTTTTTGTTCAGTTTACTTCAATTGTTGTACATCTTTTGCCATTATCACTTCTTCCTTCAGTCAATTCCAAGTATTTAGGGAAAACTGTGCTATTTTGTATCGTTCTTGCAAATTTCTTTTTGCAATTTTTTCTTATAGATACAGAGACAGGACCACACGAGTGTAGCTCAAGCCTTGTATACTACAACTAAGTAAATACACACACACATACACACACACACACACACACACACACACACACACACACACACACACACACACACACACACACACACACACACACACACACACACACTATACATATATATAGATACGGAGACAGGACCACACGAATGTAGCTCAGGCCCTGTATTCTACAACTAGGTAAATACAACTAGGTAAATACATATACACACACACACACACACACACACACACACACACACACACACACACACACACACACACACACACACACACACACACACACACACATTACACACACACACAAATAACACACACAGAAAAAATAAGACACTCACGGGACAAAATAAGTGATCAAATGTTGCATTTCTACAGGAACACAAAGAAACATACAGACAGGCTGATCTGCATTTGGAGATCAGGAAACATGTAGAATTCAAGACTGATATCATTATTTGCTGACTGCAAGATGGAAGATAAATACAACAGCATGCAAGATGAAGGCAGACAGAAGTTAGCGAGGACAGTTTACTTGTGCCTGAAATAAAAATGGATTCAATTTCTCACGTTCTTAGTCTGCAGATGATGCCATCCCGCAGGTCCACAGGTCATGGTAGTTACGTGATATGCAGTCGCCAATGACGGGAATAAAACAAAGGCAGTAAAAAAGCAGACATTAATAACATAGATAAAAGAGGTGATTTTTTCCATAAAGGTTACAACATAAGAAAGGATACAAGTACTTACATTAAGCTTCTGCAGAAGAGGGAGCCACATCTTCTCCATTAGATCACGGCGGTAGTGTTTAGTAAAGCACCCAACATAGGATATAAAGGCTGACACCAACAAAATGTCTCCAGGCAATGTTTTCTCAGAAGTGTGCATGCTAGGGGAGAGAAACAATGAATTAGAAATTGCATAATTTATAATTCAATCCAAACGGGCACCCACTTCATAATTAAGAACCTCATAGAATGGTGAATAGAGAATGAGTAAGACCAACAGCTTGTGATGAGCAAGTGACATTACAGTGTCAGTAACCACTATCCCACATCATCCTATTAACAAACTACTGCATTGCATGTGTTGATTTGTGTGTCTACCTCAGAACAATACTATGAAAACAATATTGATTATATTCTAGAAGATAAGTTGAGGCTTTTTCCTAGGAATACACTATTATAGCATTATGATCTGTGCACAGTGATTGTCCTATTTATGTGTATGTTTCATTTATAGAATTGTTTATACATTTTTTTCAACCTCACGTGTTCACTACCTTTCAATGTGTGACATATACTATTCGTAGTCATTTGTATTTAGAAGTCCACACAGGCACACAGATCTACTAGAGGACAGGGTTACTCGCCAACCATTACTGCCAGACATGCAACAACGTCACAACTCCTTGGCTTGCATTTTATACTTACTTTTGCTAGGTTAACAGAGGCTACAGCATGGAGAGATGCAAGTCAAAATTGTCTCTATCCAAACAAGGATTGAAACTCCAGACCTCTCAGTTTTGAGCTGAGCTTGGTAACCATCATACCACCGGGCAGTTATTTTTATTCTTAATATATTATATATAATGGACAATCTGCAAATGCACATATCACAAACACTAGATGCTATGATATACTTACTGTGACACAGCCTCTGACCATCTGATCTTCTCAGATGATAGTCCACCCACAAGACGGTTAGCCAGAGCAATGGTGTGAGCTGTGCTGTTTGCTTCCCTTTCACACCTCATCTTTTCTGCAGTTGCTTTATCGAACTCAGCTCTTAAGTGACCTAGTTGCTCCTCCAGGCTCTGAAACCATTGATAGACATTTTCTTAATATAAAACTATGATATAAAACTTAGATTTTTACAAATAGGTCACAATAAAAGTGTAATTTGAATCCCTTCCTTCCCAAAAAATATCGTCAATTCCGTCCGTTGTTCGGCCAACATGCTCATATAGCTTCTTACAGGCAGGAAGTGGGCCAGTCGAGGCTTCCTTATCCAACTGGAGTTCTCTTTACCCTGGGTATAAATATAGATAAGGAGACAGGACATAATGAACCCTGCTCGAACCCTGTAAAATACAACTAGGTAAATACGCACACACACACGTACATGCCCTAACTGGTCAGTTCCTCTGTCTGTGATAAAGTGTTAGAATACTCCATCTATCCAGCATAAAACTTACATCACCTTCCGCCTTCACCGCCTCCTTTTCTCCATTACACTCATGATTATACTGTGAATTTTCAGTTATAATCAGTTTTCAAACAGATATTGGGCAAGTAAATTATAGTCTATGTAATTATGTTCTTACTTTAATCTTTGAGGTGATTGCAGTCAGGCGAGCTTGAGCAGCAGCTAATTCTGCATTTGCCTCCTCAAGGGCACGCCTTTTAGGTTCTACATCACAGTATACTTCGTAGAATCTAATTATGTTGATCACCCATGAACACAAACCTGAAAATTACAAAAACATGTATCTTCCTCAAGTACATGCATATGAAAAAAGTGCTATATTCAAATTTTGAGTTCCGTTGCCTGGATAACACAGTCTGATTAAGATCTAAATGCTGTAAATATTCTCATCCCATCATATAAGTGGATTTGTTTTCAAAGTATTTAGAGAGGATTTTCCATCATATACCTGAATTGGTTTTCAATGGGATATAGTCACATCTCCTACAAACCTACAATAGTTGTAGTACTGACACATAGCCTACATATCGTAAGGAATTTGCTCTAACGATACAAAAAAGGACAGCTTTCTCCAGAGAAGTACAGATACTTTGAATGGACTAAAGGAAGAGGTGGTAATGACAAATAATGTTCTATAACTAATGGAAAAACTGAACAAATATCAATATGAAGATAGGACATCACGAGTGTAGCCAAGGCCTTATATACTAGAACTAGGTAAATACACACATATACACTCCTCTCACTTAGCCTTTAGGCTTTCAAAGAAGAAGAGAAGTACACTCTACTTTATTGTTTTCCATATTATTTACCTGCAGCAGCAACAGACTTGGACCTGATGAAGTCTGGGTTGAATTCAGGATTTTCCAGATATGGCTGAATTGCTTTAATAATGTCAGGATGGATGACTTCTTTGTTGTAATTAATTAGTTGATCAAGAAACTGATCTACCTTCGCCATCACCATCTGTATGAACACATAAAATTACTTCAAGGAAAGATCCTTCCACCTATTTTTTAACATCAATTATCCCATTATTCATTACTGATATCATTCATACTCAATGTTTTATCCAATTATATGTTGCATTCTGTCCTCCATTTCTCAATGACTTAGAAAAATTTCTTTCTAAGGGAATTACAAAACTCTCACAGACTTAATATATACGCTTGCAACTTCATATCTTTCTGATATTTCTGAATGAGGTAAGGTGAACCTGGCGATCTACAATGTCCAAAAAATATAATTCTATACCTATCAAATGGACACAACCTTTCAGGAATTATCTCCTCTTATGTAATATTCTAATAATACTATCCTCTACGCTGAAAATTTTTAATTGAGAATTGTGATTTGAAATCTATACATAATTTCTTGCAAAAACTGTTTCAACAAAGACAGACATTCTTTATGATCTCTTCCAGTTCTATTATTCGTATATTCTGCCTTTAAAGTGATATTACAACACATGGAGTAATAAAGACAGAAAAGCTGAAATTAAAAACAACTGCTAATCATAGAATTCCTGATAATGGTTTAATTTTGTTGAATACATGCTTAGTTTGATGTGTATATTACACATTGTTAATCAAATTTACATGGGCAGAAGAATCACTTAAAAAATATATTAGGATGCATGTATGAAATGTGACCACACTTTTATTAGCTGGATAAATGTTGAGATTTACATGAATCTAATGACCGAATCTACAACACATGAACATTACATATTGGAACATCTTAAGGTTGTAGCACTTTCCTTCCTAAGAGACTATATTTGCTCTTTTACGTCTCCACTAAATTCCTTTTTTTTAATGCATGTGTCCATTTGCCAAATATATTGGATGTCATCTCAAGACAAATCATCATGCATGAATTCAATTTAATGCAAAAGAAATTAGATACAGCAACTAGTTGTGACATCCAGCTCAATAAAATCCCCAATATATGCCTAATTTTACATGGTTTTGCATAAAATTACATATATGCTTATAATTATACTCTTCATGCAGCGTTATACATAAGAAACATAAGAAACATAAGAAATGAGGAGACTGCAAGAGGCCAGTTAATGACCTACACGAGGCAGTTCCTTGTCCCCCACCCTTGGAATAATCCAATATTTAGCCATCCCACCTGTCATCCCTATCCATACTCTCATCCAACCATCTTTTAAAGCTACCTATTGACTCAGCACTTACTACGTATCTATCCAGCCTATTCCAATCGTTCACGACTCTGTTTGTGAACCAATATCTACCTATGTCTGTCCTGAATCTAAGTTTTTCTAGCTTGTACCCATTTCCACGTGTCCTATCCTGGCTACTAAATTCTAAAACCTGATCAATGTTTCCCTTATTAATTCCTTTTACCCATTTGAAAACCTCAATCATATCCCCTCTTGCCCTCCTTCTCTCTAGCGAGTGGAGATTAAGACGTTTTAACCTATCTTTGTAGGGTAAATTTCTCAGTTCCTGAATCATCTTGGTCATTCTTCTCTGAACTGCCTCCAAGGAGCCTATATCCCTTGGAGGAAGTATAAGAGGAGAGGCCATGACGTCACACGAGTGAAGCCGCTATAAGCTCCGCCCACCTATGCAAGTCAACCCAAAACATTGCTCTGCTGACTAGAGCCCCGACACTCACCCACCTCAATACTATGTTGTTATGCCGGCTTGTTCGGCCTATGGCTGCACCAGGAGAAGTGAGGATGGAGAAATATCATGTCACCGGTAAGGTGTAGAGATTTTCACGGCCAATCATTGTATGAAATGCTAGAAAACTGGGTTAGATCATGAGCGCACCAAAATTTGCAGGAAATCGTAATGACGAGTTGTCTTCATAATTTTACGCACAATTTATCTTATGTGAGATCTCCATGCAAAGAAAACAAATTTAAGTAATGCATATATCTATATGTATCATCAGAAGTGCAGTGAACATATACTATTGACTATAAAAAGTCACAAATGTGATAAATCTTGCCGTGTTTGATGCAAACTTCTCTGGTACAATATTCACTTTGACAGTTATGACTTACACAAGCAAATAGTAATCAAATTACTGGACTATATAGTTCCTTGTATCTTCATAATCAATATTAAAACATTGTAATTTCTCAAAACCTTGAAAAATTCGGCAAAAAGTCTTGGATAAGGATGTCGAGTTATGGGAGACAATCATTGGCTCTTCTGATTCCCATAAACTTTTTTGGTAAAAGTGCAGAATGAGGCCTTCTGCCCTTTATTTTTCTCTCCTTCCCTACATACTCTACATAGTGTACTCAACCCATCTGTGAAGGTTTTAATAAGGGAGATGTAGGAAAAGTTCTTGCGACCAGTAGTCAGGATAGAACAAGAAATAACAGTTACAAACTAGAATGATGTAGATTTAATAAAGAAATAGGCAGAAATTGGTTTACAAATAGGGTGGTAGATGATTGGAACAGACTAAGTCAGCAGGTAGTTAGTGCACAGACAATAGGGAGTTTTAAGAGAATGCGGATGAGAGGTGGGTGTAGTTAATAAGGGGGGTTAGGATTAACAGGAACTACCTAGTGCAGGCCTCAAGGCCTTTTGTAGCTTCCTTATTTTCTCATGTTCTTACGGTTTCAGGCGGGGTAAATCAATATTAACCTCGCAAAACGTCTTTGAAGCTAGGTTATGTTATGTTAGGTTGGCTAAGTTAGGTTAGGTTACGGTTATGTTATGATTAGGTTAAATTAGGTTTGGTTCAGATGTGTTGAGTACACTATGTATACTATGTAGGGAAGGAGAGTAAAAAGAAAGGGCAGAAGGCCTTATTCTGCACTTTTACCTCTATTTTTTTTTTAAATTGAAACATTAGATTGCCTGACTATTTTGGTTCCTTTTTTGCATGGGGCCCTAAAGTCATTCCAGGGCCTCCACTAACGTCATATATATATATATATATATATATATATATATATATATATATATATATATATATATATATATATATATATATATATATATATATATATATATCATATAGTGTTGTGTATGTATTTTATATATATATATATATATATATATATATATATATATATATATATATATATATATATATATAACACTATGATATATATATATATGTATATATATATATATATATATATATATATATATATATATATATATATATATATATATATATATATATATATATATATATATATATAAACTATATGATATATTTATATATTATATATATATATATATATATATATATATATATATATATATATATATATAATATATATATAATATATGATCAGCAGGTAACATGAATAATTGGCGATCTACCGACATCCGCATAGGCGGGTTTTTTCTTTCCTCAAGACTACTGTGTACTTTTTTTCTTTTTTTATATATAGTATATCATAGAAGCTCTACATGGAAGGGTATATAAGTCAGTTTCAGAGATAATAAGTTTAGTAGATGCTCAGTATAGATGATAAACGAGCAAGATTTACAGATAATCCTTGCGGAGAAGGCGTGAGTATATATTTACTTTTCATGGTGTAAAGAATAAAGGAAGACAATTTTGTCAGTTTTTTCACTCAATCCTGTAAGTTCATTTCATGCTGTATCCGTTCAAACAAATTAATAATTACTAATCACATGATATATTGAGGAATCAAGGCAAATATGAAAACTTTAACGCACGACTCTCCATTAAACTTTCCCAATGTTTTGGGTTGAATTGTATACTCCGCCCACCAGATAGGCTCCGCCCACTCAGCTTCACTTCCCACTGTAGAGTGGTATGGGACGGGGCCTCTCCCCTTATACTTCCTCCAAGCTATATCCTTCCTATAATAAGTGGACCAAAATTGAGCTGGATAATCTAGGCGTTTATGACTAAAGATTTTAGGATTTTACACTTAAGTAAAATATGATCTGATGAGAATAACAAATAGTTGTTGCTTTTGAGTTATACTTGTGAAAGAAGTGAGATTGGTATTATACAAAACTCACCTTGGCAGCCTTCCATGAACGTTCTTTTGGAATCTTGCCATTGGGAGCAAGAAGGACCATTACAGCAGCTGTGACACTTGACACTCCTGATGGAGGGGACCCAAAGGACTTCAGCTCTGTTAGATTGGCCTGACGAGACAAAACATAATATAAACATTAATTTGGAAAATCAAGAGGACTAAGGGATAAGTAATATTGATTACCTATGCATTATATAACTTCTATCTTTAAAATCAATTTACAACCTAAGATTCTGAAATATCTTTTGGAAGTATTTAAAACATGAAATAAGGGTCTACTTAAATACCAAGGTTGACATCCTTTTAAAGTTCGGTAGCTGAGACTAGACACACACAAATACACATCCATGCATACATGCACATCTATTCGTCTCACTAAGCCCCTTGGCCCATAGAGAAGAGAAGGGCATCCCGCCTAAACTATGCGTAGGATCAGTCATGCATATGGGGTCCAGAAATGGGTTCACTTCCATGACAGAACCCAATTGGTTTACTCCAGCCACTTCATAAGGGACACAGATGCAATCCATCCCTGCACATGATCTCATGGATCACACCAGATGTATGGAAATCTTATCCAATGGTTGTTAAGACCAAATCATTACTCTTGTATTTATCACAGCTCTCCACTGTATTCCTTGACACAACCACATAGTGCATCAATGCTCTATCCACAACCCTTCTATTGTTTTGTGAATAAACTTTTTCTTGATCAAGGTAATTTCAAACACCATCTTTCGCTCTAAACATAGTCTTAATTAACATTCTTTCTTAATTCTCATTTTTACCATGCACACCATATCTACCAAACACCTCTTCAAATACCAATTACCAACATAATACATGTACTCACATTTGTTCAAAAACTCGCCAAGCAATCATCCTCATTCCAAAAGCCTTCTTTTCTGTTTCATTCCTATTACTACCAGAACCAAATGCAGACACAAACACCCAAAATTCTTACCTAAAATTTACTTTCAGCCATATCAACCTTGATGACACTTTCTTCCACTTCACCATACAATGTCTCACTTCCAGACTCACTAGTATGGCTACTACTTCTTTTCCTTCCCCTCTATTTACACCTGAACGGCGTCAACTCACCCATTCAAACTCACATTCACTCTTCCCTTTCAGTTTTATTTCACTTAACACTAACATATCAAACTTATGCTACAAAACCATTCTTCCAATCACCTCCCTTTTACCCTCAAACGTACTACATCCATGTTCATTGAGACACTATCAATCTGCATGCAAGCATTTGAAATTGAATAAAACCTTATTTAGAGTATTGAGGGCTTCCTTGGCTGCTTCTAATGCTGGCTCAGCCTTCACCAGATCTTCTTCACATTCTTTTCTGCGTTTTGCTACTTCAGTTTCAATAATAGCTACTCTTCGCTTTTCCTCATTGGCTGATTCATTTTCTTTTGAAACCTGTTTAAGAATTATACATATAGTATATATATATATATATATATATATATATATATATATATATATATATATATATATATATATATATATATATATATATATATATATATATGCCAAACACTACAGCAAGGATATTATCCAAGACAACAATCCATTCCAAGACGCTGCAATAGAATAGTTTTATAAATCAGTATGTAAGTTGCACCTACATGGGGAGAAGTAGTTTGGTTCTGTACAATAGAAAATGAGTTTATATTCATGGAGAGTTTTCTTACCAACATTGAATAATGAAAGGTGTTGAGAAATACAACTAATGCCAAAGTTAATTCAATATACATTAGTTTAATTGATGCACAGAAAAGAACAAATATTACAGTATGACACCCACATGGCTTTAAAAGTTCATGGGTTAACGAACCTAAGCAGAGAAGTGGTATGCTGAAGTAAAATTACAAAAGTACATGAGACTTACCGAAGGTCAGTTCAAATGTGCTTCAAATTTTACGAAGCCAATCACCTCTGTTAATAGGGAGTTTTCACAAGCCCTCTGCTCCACCCTTCGTAAAGTACTGCGATTTTGGCATTACAATGCAAACTTTACAGTAGAAAAACTGAAAATCACAATGTCATGTGGGTGGTCGTACTCTTTAATTCTGCCAATGTGGTACAATGCAGCGTATCTCATGTGAATTTTTGGTCCAAGATTATAGGATACTGGCTATTTTCTTACTGATTTATTCCTTTGGTAAATAATAGATTCAATCTTGATGGTTTATCTTCTCCTCTGTATCTGTGTATATGTTTGGTGGGGCTCATGGGCGTTGCTATATCCAAAATTTTCTGTATAGAAGTTCGTTATAGCAAAGTTTCATTGTATATATATTAGCCAAGATATTGTTGAAATATTACTACAACAAAGAGCTATCATAGTTTTATGAAACTGAATGTTAATAAAAGAAAATTCATATTTAGCTGCTGCTAGTAGCTGCATATGAATCGGTGTTATACTTTTTTCCCTCCAATTTTAGTAAGTTTTCTATACAGTAGAATCTAACTAATATAAATATAATTATGTTGGTCACAATTTCTTACCTTTGATGTCTCAGCTTCAACTATACGAATAAGTTTATCAGCTGCCTCATTTTTCTTCTGTAGCTCAATCTCCTGAGTAGCCAACTTGGCTTTCAGGTCATCAACCTATGGATAATGAATATGATTACATATATATTCCCAAGAATCTCTAGTAAGCAAACTGAATAAATCATCTAATATACAAGAGATGTTTAGAATAGCAAAGCAAATCTTAATAACAATAGAGAAACAATGGGTGAGCTGTCTCTCTCTCATAAGTCATCCTTGATCTATGTTTAAGCTTACTTGTGCTGAAGTAGTTCTTAGCTTCTCTAAGCCATTCATGAGACGTTCAATTTTCCCCTGAAGGTCTTTGTGCTTTGTGGTGAGAAGACTGGAGTAAAGGGAAATGAAGCCCAAAAAAGTTTTAGGTGTTGTGTAATTGTAACGTCGGTCATTGGTGAGGTAGATGCGGCTCATCTCATTCACTGAGCCATGAACATGAGCCATGAACTTTGACACAGACTCCCGTAAACCTTCCTGCAGAGTATGGAGCAATATACATGTAGGATTATTCCTGACTTAAATATTAGATTTTTTTTGTGTCAGCAGCATGATATAATATCAAAAAAATAATGTTGATCAGATACTATAAGAGAAGTTAGTAGCAGTGATAATGTGACACCACAACTGCTGCTACTATAACCTACCGGTAGGTACTGAATGCCACCCAGGAAAGTCTCAGAAACTGATACCAAAGCCTCTTGTGGCCACTCATGAAACCAGTCAATTGTGGTGCAACTAATGATTGCTGGAAATTGTCGGGCTCTCACTCTGCTCATGTGTAATAGAAAAGAACACTCATTAAATTATACTCCAAGAAAACATTATTTTCATGGCATATAGTAACAGTATCAACTTATGTATCATACCTGAGAGTTGAACCCACAGGGGAGAAACACAACACCATTTTGAGGTTCTTTCTGACACGGTCAATGAAGAACCTCCAGCAGTTATCCCGTGTGTCTTGTTGGCCCGTACTCTTCACCTGAGTTGGTTTGGAGTGAAGCAGGGGATCGTACATTCAGAAATGCAGGGTACAGGGATATAGATGTTACTGTTCATAAATAATCAACCAAATTAACAGATCTACAGATGAATAAAAGACATATATACATATAAATACTAACAGATGTATGTTACTATTACTTTGAAGCATAGTAAAAATCTTAGTCAATAGACAAAACATGCAGTAAGTGTTTAAAAAAAATACATATATGATCTATATTCAAATAATGTATAAACTAACATACTTATAAAAAAAATCTAGATATCACTTAATAATAAGGCATCATTACATGAAAGATAAATTTCTGCATTAAAGTTGCCTTTCAGGGAAACAAAGGCAACATAATTTATCCAATTCTACTATAATTGCCATGACACTTGATGTACATACTTTAATTAGAAAACTTATATTTTCTTTTAAATAAAAAACAAAAATTATCATGCAGCAATGCAGGACAGAGGGTGTGACAAATCCTTTATTCAAGTTGATTGATTATCAACAGGTTGGGCTTGTTGGTCTGAAGACCAAAGAGTGCAAGCAGGATATAAGATATGGATTAATTCTACTGTACACACCCTCTGTCTCTGCCCTTTGTTGAGACTACTTATAGTTCAACCATGGCTAAGCTACACACAAAAAAAAGGCTTTCTGCTGCACATGACCGCAAAATACGAATGTGGATGGGTCTTAGCTATTGTGGTAGAGCAGATCATGACTACAGTGGTCTTTAGGACTACTGAGTGTAATAGTCAAGGTGGGGAGTACACAGAGTTGGCCGCCAGACAGCCAATTTAACGATGGTCACGATGCTACTTGTGGTAAGTATTGGCATGTTCTCATTGTGTTACCCTTAATTTGTAGTATTTCATCAGGAGGCTTTCTGTAATCTGAAGAGTTAATTGGGGAGAGTGTTTGTTAATTCTGCTTCTTACAGGATATGAGATATCCTGCTACAGCAAGCTTACATAAAGGTGTCTACACTAAATGCCACCCATCAGTTTAGTTCTCAGCTCTAGGAGCCAGGCATTCGCACTCAATTGCTGAGAATTATCTCTATTTTTGTGAGTTCTGTGGCTTACAATGCCATATTCCATTCGTACAACTTAAAAGCTTTTTAGTGAAAATCTAACACAATAGAATATATCCACACAAATCTTCTATTTCTTTTTAAATGCAGCCAAATTTTTGGAAGCAGTTAATTCACTCATATTTATGTCCTCCCATAATATGCATGAAGTGTTAAGTGAAATTATGCTCCCTGAAATGTGTTACGATATTACACAAACTACATATATTCATTACTGGTTTTGACTGTCAGAGCTGCTTTTGGAGTAGACAAAATCATAACTTTCAATGGCTGATCACTATTCTTAGCCGAAGTAAAAAAGACCAGATTGGGTAGAAAGTAGTCACCATTCCTATTGTTACATAGACACTATACCAAACAAAAGGATAAGAAATTATCCTAGTATTTACTATTACATGATAAGCAGCATAATCGATTCATTAAACAAACTAAAATAAGTTGTAGCAGATCATAGTGCTAAAGTGGCTATCACTCATTCACTCAGACTGCAAATGTCAAGGGATGAAACATGTCAGAACAAAATTCATACTAAAAGGGAGATTGACAGAATCAACACTAGTGTGTGTGTGTGTGTGTGTGTGTGTGTGTGTGTGTGTGTGATACACATACCTACATGGCTGTCTGGGAGCTACCTCCATGAAAGGGTGTCCTACGTGCTGGTGGCTCAATGTATGACTGGCGTGTTCTGCCCTACATACTGACACAATGGGAGCCAGCTATAACAGTCTGGGAAATCTCCTCACAAAATTTGTCAGTATTTGAAAAAGTCAAATTTTCTACGCAAAAAAAAAGGCGTAGAATGAGAAGTAGAGTCGACGATCTGAGACGAGCAGGCGAAGAGCCGACGTGATACATACCATCCAGACGTCCTTGTACTCCCGCTGATCACCAAAAGTCGCAGGGCAGAAAAGCACATCACAGTTAATCACAGAGGTCACCTCTCTG
>JAXIVD010001311.1:0-10000 GCA_036785275.1 Cancer borealis | reverse complement strand
TATATATATATATATATATATATATATATATATATATATACGTATATATATATATATATATATATATATATATATATATATATATATATATATATATATATATATATATATATATATGCAGTGGAGATACATAAAGTGTCGTCATAATAGAAGGAGTGTGTGAAATAAGCAAGATTCATGCCTTTGCATTGTCAGGATAAGAAAATGATGTGAAGGAGCATTCCTTAAGTAAGATTGTACTATATGGAATAAAAAAATTATGATACTGTAAATTATATACATAAAATATATTCAATGAATAACAACACTAAATAAAGAAAACTAAATGAATGATGATGTTGAATAAGACTTGTTTTCCATCCTGTTTCAACCTACAAGTGGTCTTACCTTTATAACTTGCACCCGAAAACAATTTTCATTATTTTAAAAATAATTTATCTCCAATTTTCCTTTCTACAAATTTAAGCAATGAAAAGCTCTGTCTCATCCATTCAGCCATTTGTTATTTCCCACTCTTAATATGAGCAGAGGACTCTGTATATATACTTAAACTCTTTTACCCTTTTATATTTTCACTCTATAGCCATTTGCTAAACTACAAAGTATTATTTTATTCCTACAAATGCTCTCTTTTGTTGTTTATCTCATTCTCCATTCAAACATTACTTGTTTTAACTTTTCTATCCTCACTGAATCTAAAACCAGCTTCTGCTTATTCTGGGGAAAGTAGTGTCATTACTTCAGTGATGATCATGGAAAAATTATGAGAAAAAGAAAGCAATAACATATTTTGAACAAAGATGGAGAAGCAAGGAGATACTATAGTTGCTTGCACAGGTATGGGGAAAAGGTGATAAAGTACATCAACACGGTGACATTAAATGACGGTGACATTAAATTTAATGAAAATATGAATAAAACAAACATGAACAGATGTTGAAATGTAGAGGACAGGCTGTAATGTAAAGTTAATAATTGTCTTATCAGATCATTAAAAAAAAAAAAAGCCAGTAATGAATATGGTAATAATATAGATAATATTTTAATGGATGGACAGTAAAATCCTAATTGAAAGAATGGTTATAGCAGAATACTATAGAAAAGGGAAGATATAGAATGGAGAAAAGTTGTATAAATTTAATTTCCAAAACTAGTAAGAAATCTCAGCAAAAGGGAGAAACTGAATGCAGCAATTATGGATATGAGGAGCTCATATTATATATTGTTTGATTGGTAATACGGGACATGTTTGTCATAAGTGGACATGTCGAGTTTGATGTTTTTGTCTCCATTCAGCAAAGTTTACATTAACCACAATATGATTTTACTATATTTATCAAAATTTAGATAAATTTTTGACCTTTCAAATATTCTTTGGGAGACTGTATCTTGTCAAGTAATTTTGATCAATGACATGTTATGTAGGTGGATAAGAGGGTAATGGGAAATAGGATGCGGAGCATGTGGTTTCACAAACATAAAGTCATAACATTCATCTCACATACTTCAATTAATTTCATACACCTAGTTGAAATCATCACCGTGGGAATGCAGAAATCCCTTTGATCTCCCTTGAAGTTTCTTAAAAAATGATAGAGGACTGCTTTGGAAGATATAGTCTAAAAGACACTAAGTCTGTCCAGAAAATGCAATTTTTAAAACGTGACATACTTGCTATTATGGCACAATTCTGTGACCACAAATTAACATTACCACTCTCCACAATTATAATGATGTGATATTCACTGAATAAATGCATGACTAATCTTAACAGTAATAAGCCCTTCAAGTAGAAAACTAGCAAACTATATGTGACATGTGATGTATACTTGTATGATAATGTGAGAAATAATACTTTGATAATTATTTATATTATGAACAAAAAAGCTAAAATAAAATTCTTATGTAAATAAAGTATTAGAAAGTTCTGAAAGTGCACCAAAGAAAAAATATTAAAGGAATACTTCATTGGAACTTTAATTGAAACACAATAAAAAATAAACTACCAATTACTGGACAAATAAAAACTGCATTGTTTCAAGTGATAACTCACCGTTAATCATGTGGTATCTCACCTCATTCCTAACAGAAGACACAATGTTTTCCACTTCATCCTCAGGGAAGAGGTCTGGTATTTCTCCAGAGGCCAAGAGGTCATTTATGAGTACAAGGAATTTCTCTTCTGGGATATGAGCATCAGTTATGAGGAAAACGGTCCCCAGATTTTTGAGACCAGCGCGGAGGTACAGATTTGCCAAATCTGTCTGTGAAATAAACAAAGAAATATATTTTGAAAAAGTCCACCACAGCAAGAACATTTGGGATCCTGTTTACTAGAGTTTTTAACACTGTTCCAGACCTCTGATGGACTCCACGAGAAGTAGAGGAAAACCATCAGGGTATCAGATGATGGTGAAGGAAAATAAAAACATTCTAGTTCCTATCAGACCATTTCACTTTAAAAATACTTTAAATTTCAAATCAAGCTTTCTAACTGCATTGCAAAAACATATATATAGGAGGATACTTAAGTTTTTCATGAGTTTATTCAGGGAAAGCCACGTGAAATTCAAAAGATTGTGACACTAAACATTAATCATCAATCAACTGAGCTTACGAGGATCTACTGTAATTCCTATGCTATCCACTTAGTCTTATTCTTCAACCAGTTGATAGTAAGGGCTTGTACTATAATATTCCTGCCTTTTCTTCATTATCACATGAGACCACAGTTGATAAAAACAAATTTGCCTGAAAATAACTTCTGGGTGACAAGAAATTGTTCAACTTCATATAAATATCAATAACAGTGAAATTAGATACTGACACTTGTATGTATGTGAGTTATTATGTAAGCATTACAGTGTAAGTTCATCTACTGTATTATCATCATTGTATGTCTGAACCGACTCTCCAAAAATAATAATGGCATGTATAGCTTGGAATTCCTTCAGTTTGAAAGCAAAAGGGGTAGACAATTGGTATAAAAGGATACTTCATCGTTCTATTTATAAAATAAATAAAGTATATTAAATATTTTATCTATCCATTCAGTCTTTGGTAAAAAAGCCACCATTTCAGCAAGCCTCAAGCCCAAAATTTCACGGTATACTATCCCAGTACTATACTTACTTTATAGTTCTTGTCCGATCTCAAGTTGTGAAGAAAAAAAAGCAGATGAACAAGGTTTCAAAACATTTATAAGAAATTAAAAATATTGCAAAATGGAGACAAGAAAATAGTTACCCTTAGCTCCTGAATGCCATAGTCTTTAGTAAGGGTGATCTGGAACACTTCAAGGCCAGAGATAAATGCTGCAAGTCGAGCCAAGGATTGTTTCCCTGAACCTCCAACTCCAACCAGAAGTGCATTTCCTCGAGGACACTCCAAGATGCGGTTAATCCTATGTACAAAGTCCAGTAAGGAGCAGGATACTGTTGATTTAAGGATCAAACTGAACTATCTTTTCATTAAATGTAACACCTTTAGTGATTATTCATAATAACTACTGAATCACAAAAATCCTGAAACTAATTTGCATCCTTAAAAAAATAATGAAATCAGTCAGTTCAGATAAAAAATAAATCAAAATACTAGATTACACAATGCCAAGAAATCCAGCTTCCTGAGCAAAAATAGTGACAGTTGGAATTAACTGTACACTGTGATGGTGGGAGTAAGGAACATCGATAATACTAAGGCAAAGTTGGAGAAATGTAAATGATTAGACAAAACATTAATTCAACTCAAATACAGTATACTATAACAAAATAAACACATACAGACACACAACTAGGTAAGTACATGCAAACCAACGAACTGCCTAGTGTTGAAATATAGGATCTGAGCTGGTGAAAAGAGGTCCTGTCTTACTAAATATGACAGTGAATTATATCAATCATTGGGAGCATATGGCGAGGGGTGCGTCACCTTGTCCAACCCTTGGACACCAAACCCAGCACTCAATCTGCACAAGTCTCCATGCAAGCCCCCTTCCCATACCAAGTAACTTCTTGAAGAAAGCATCAGCTTGCCCCAGCTATGAACTTTCATGCCTCCTCCACGCCGGGTTATCCCTTTTAGAAACAACATGACAAGCAGGATCAGCTTCTGAGTAATGTGCCACATGCCCATATGATAATGATAATGATAATGATAATGATAACGATGATAATGACGATGACCATGACGATGATTTCACTCATGGGTTTGAACATACTCTTAGCCCTCGTACAAGAAAGTCCAGAGCCTGATATCTAAATAGGGAACAGTACCTGGTGGCATATTTTTTGGCCTTCTTGAAGAAAGCAAATAGATACCTCATGCTACACCCTTGCTCACTAATTTTTCTTACTGTTATGTATGCTTCCCTTATCGTATATATGAGTCATCTCTCTTGCATTCATCATGCCTAGATCCATTATGATGAAAAATTAGAGGCTTGAATTATACATTAACACATCAGAATTGAGGTACAAGCAGACACTTAGGAAACATAACCTCTTCTGTTTGTGTGGTGGTATTTGAACCATAGAGCCATAGAACATGGCTATGATGATAATTTTTAGTATGATACACAGTAGAATTGGAAAACATTGCACAGTATGAAGATTTTTTTTGAACAGATATCGTACAAAATATTTATGTGAAACAATACACCACTATTTATGCATGTGTTGATCAAACAACGGTTACCATTAGTAGTTTGTCAAGACAATAGCCTATAAAATCAATAATTCTATTAACAATCGTTATCATCTAAATCTTTCACTTACCGACAGACATGAGCCATAGCATCCTCAAATAACACCAAATTCATAGCAGCATTAAGCTCATTGTAGGTGGTGAGAGCATCCTGTAAAATGGTGTTGAGGTCTGTCCACGACTGTATTGGTAGGTAGCGTGGTTCCCCAACTCCTCGTGCAAAATGACAAAACACATTCGGTGCTGCCATGACTTCTCCTTCATCTAGCTCCTTTTATCCATAGTAGGGTTGTCCGCAAGAATATGGGTGACGTTACATGTGGCAAGGGAAAAAGTATGTTATAACAATTAGGATGTTTAATATTAAGCTAGTAAAGATATCATATACACACACACAAACATAAAAATAAACTCAAACACACACACAACTTTGAAAATAAAGAGATAAAGAAGAATGAAAGAACATAAAGGAAATACTAAAAAAAACTAAATGATGATGATGAGGAAACTAATTTAGAAGAGGAAGTAGAAAGTCATGAAATTTGATCCATATATAGGAGGTGCTAGACCAATTAAGCTTACAAAAGACTCAGTCTGCAACATAGATCTTATCCAAGATAAAATTGATAATGTAGAGTATGAAAAGGGAAAAGCAGAATTGACAGAGTGCACAGACTATGACAAAATATGGAGAAACACAAAAAAATAGTAGTTGCATGTCATTCCCCACAAAACAAAATTAACTAAAGAACACAAAAAAGTATTAGTAGATACCCTAGAAAGTTTAGAAAAAAAATGATTATAAACAGTAAAAATAACACTGGTGAGAGAACTTAATAATAGTAAGTAAATTGGGAGAAGTGGGCTGCAGCTGTTGGCTGTCAGGATACTGGTGAAACGCTCTGTTCCGATGTAAATGAGAATCGAATCTCTCCTGAACAACAGTTGCAGTATGAGCCCTACTGGTCTGCGCCTACTTCACTAGTTCCCATTTGATATGAGCATACGATTCTGTGCCAGCACTAGCAGTCAATAGGTAGCTTTAAAAGACGGTTGGATCAGAGTATGGATAGGGATGACAGATGGGATGGCTAAATATTGGATTATTCCAAGGGTGGGGGACAAGGAGCTGCCTTGTGTAGGTCATTTAACTGGCCTCTTGCAGTCTCCCCATTTCTTATGTTCTTATGTTCTTATGTTTGAAAGTGGAGGTGAAAATATGTTGGAAAATAAATTATTGACTAACAATGAATAACACAATGATACAATGTGTAACAGATTATACAATATGTAGAAGAGAAGATAAATCATATTAGACCAAATATTTACGAAAGAAACAACTATGGAAAAAAATACAAATTATGACCGTATATTTGCAAGAAATGACTATGCTGGCCTAGAAATTGAAATAAAGGAAGATATGGAAGACAAACATGAGAAAACATTTAAAAAGAAAAAAAGGAATTATGCACTCAAACTATACTACAATGGAGAAGTTTTTCAATGAAATTGCCTGGACGAAAATTAATGAACAAGAGAATGTGCAAGAAAAATATAATTTCTTCTTATTTGAGGGGGAAAAGTATAGATACTTGGAATGGACTGAAGGAAGAGGTGATAATGGCAAAGAATGTACAACTCAAGGAAAAACTGGACAAATATGGATACAGAGGCAAGACCACATGAGTGTAGCTCAGGCTCTGTATACTACAACTACGTAAATAAAAATAGGACAATACATACACACAATAATCAAATAATGGCTTATGAACATATAAAGATTTGAATGGAAGGGGCTGTGAAGAGATGGACAGACAAGGGAGTGAGTAGAAAAAAGGGAGACATAGTGCTCTTAGTGATTCCTCAGTGTTTAGTCCTGAGGCTCAAACAGGCCATTACATACCATATTTATTGATTTAACTTTAATTTTAATATGGTGTTAGTTTATTTTTACCCATTTGTGAGAACTGAACAGGCAAGTGATGTATGGTAAATTTCTCAACAGCTATTTATCATGTAACATCCTTTAGGTAGCAAACTTGACACTTAAGTGGAAAAAAGCATGGAACTGTATGAAAAAGTATCAATTGAATTAACATTATTTCATTTAGCTTTAAAATATGTATAACACTATTCAAGGTATATAAAGGTTACTGCAAAGATTAGTTCAAGATGTACAAACATTATACTTCATCACTGGCCTGTCTTTTTCTCATTCAAATGGATCTGTAGGATTCATACATCAGATCTGTAACAGTGGAAGGATTATCAATATAATACATGTATAAATATACATCCATATCAGTCAAAGTAATTGTTATCTCCTACCAAGCATATTCACATTTTCTCTTTTACTGATCATATTGGTGTAATTTTCTTTACACATTAAATGCTGTCGACAGTCATTACTGCTAATTCATGGCTGAAATTACATTTAAACAATAGTAATCAACCCTTATAAAGTGACAGAGACTGGGAGACCTGGTGAGACAGTTCTGGGATTTTTTTTTCTTCATAATTACAGGATTAGATCAGAAAATGTATTCGATGAATATAAAAAAACTCAACTTAGCCATTTTCTATTCAATTTCGTTTCATGAAGTTCTAGGAAGACTGTGAAGCCGCGTGCACACCATCCCAATAGATTTTAGTCTTTACAGGACTTCCAAGCAGTTTTGAATTGATCCAAAAGACTTGATAAAAGAAACCCAAGCACTTGAAGTTGTGCATAGATGAATTGACATCTTTTTTTTATGCAAATGTATTTTTGTCTCATGTACGTGCATGGAAGGAACCATTGTTAGGGAAAGTAAGGGTGTTACATGATCTTTATAATATTTTTTCATGACACTTTTCAGTTATAGTATTTTCTATGTGATACCATTTTAGAATACAACAAGAATGTAATATGTGATTATGGCCTTTTTTTAAACAGACAGTTGCTTCTATGTTCTACATTCATGCATGAGATGAGGTATAGGTGGGCAAAATATGTTCATAACTTGAATTTTAACACTATTTATGCTTTGTTTTTAACTGGAATATACTGGAATTGTATGTACAGTCCTCCCTTAACATTTGAGGGTTTAATATTCATGGATTTGATTAATCATGAAGAGGCCTTAACAAAATAATTTTGGGTATTCGTAGGTTTTCTTGTGCCATCGCACAATCTACTTCACTAATTCTATTAATGTATATACTTGCTAACTTTATTTATCTTTACTGTCTTTCATTAGAAGTGAATCAGAGTGTGGTATTTTAAGCTTAAAGAAACAAGAAGTTTGAGGGATACCATATTCTCAAATATTTTTATGGGTCTGATGCTCAAATTTTGCTTTGCCACTACACAAACACCACTGCTTGGAGCGTACTGACTGTGACTCCCAGTCACCAGCGAACAAAATCTTGCTCACCAACAAAACAAGATGGTGCTCAATGTTGAACTTGAAGCTCACATTTTCTTTATACCAAAACAGACTGGCTTAGGCTTCTTGGTAGGGGAACAGTTTTAGTTTAATTTCTTACAGTGAACCTGCTAAAGTTTGATTACATTTGTTTAGTGTAGCTCCAATGATCATTGAAATGTTAAGGTTTCTCTACTCGACAAGTTAGTTTTCCTGCAAGAAGGAAGATGAACACCATGATCAATTGATAATAAGTAACAAAAATATTTTCCAATGACTATAAACTATTTCTCAACATTATAGACTCAAAATAAACGCTTAAGCGTTCATAATTGAATACTAATTAATTTTCACAAGTAGTAGTTTACATTACGTTATGTAACTTTGGGGGATAGACGAAGTTAAGTAAATAAGTAAATTTTCTGCTAATAAATGTAATTGTTGAATGATCAACTTGTAATGTGGACTTATTTTTTTCAGTTTCTCTCTTCATCTACATAACCTAATAGCTGTTCCTTGGAATTCACTCCAGTGTATAGTTATGGTAGAGTAATAGCACTTTCACCGACCCGAACATCAAATTTTCATTACTAAGTATGTAGTAAAACTTACATCTAATTCCTCAAATCCTGTTACTTCTCTTTGTTGTCTTTTATCAATCAGAAACTCTTTGCGCATCCTATACAAATCCTCTCTTTCAAGTATACATAGGAACCATCTCAGTGTTTAAAGCAGGTCAATTTTATCTACAATTGGTGTTGAAACCTTTAAAAAATTTTATTGTATTTATCAATTCAGATTGTTATCCTTGAAATGGATCGCAATAGTTGTTGATTGGATGAATATAAAAGTGATTCTTTTTGCATTAGTAAAATATCATGATTTTTCCAAATGCTACACAGTAGGTGCTGGCTAATAGAATAAAACCAATGCCAGCATTAGCAAAGCATCATGATTTTTCCAAATGCCAAACAATAGATGCAAGCTAATAAAATAGAAACAATGCCAATTGTACTATGGTAGAGAATGTGATTGTTACATAAATATATGTATAACTATATGTTTTGGAAAAGAGCTGATGCATTTATATAAGTATTCATATATTTATGTGTATAAATCCACATAATTACAGTGATATGGATGTATTTTTCGTACATGTACAACTTAACATTTCATCAGTGTGCAGTTTAATCATGCCACTTGTTTTATTACCGGCATGTTTTCCCTGACAAATATTATTTTGTCCATAGAAGTGAGGACAAGCAAGGTGGACACATATTCAGTGATGACAGGAACCTCATGGGAACTGAACCCTATAGAGCACAAGATCCCAGAGGTCTATGTCTCTGGGGGCACAGAACCCAGCGAGGACCTGTACATTATCAAGCAGTGCCAAGATCACAAAATGTAAATACCTCAATAACCGTCTCTTTCTCTTCATCGTCGTTCTTGAACCATAAAAAAATAAAAAAGGTAAAGATGATGCTTGAAAAAAATATGAATATTCTAAAAAAGGAGTTAAATAACTAACTACAATACACTATGATGAGTGGTCCATAAAAGATGGAGTGAATCATTCAGGTCCTCTTGGTAAAAAAATATTATTTTATTACACCCAACATGTGTTATCAATAATGATAACACAAATATGTGTATGCTGGAACAAAAAATAACATTGATGGAATACTGAGTATGCATAAGTTTATCAAAACATTATATGTATATGTATGTGAGTATATATATGTATATATATATATATATATATATATATATATATATATATATATATATATATATATATATATATATATAATATATAATATATATATATGTGTTCAACAGACTCCGTTCTGCTCGACCAGACTTTTTTGTAACACTAGTTCTCCTTC
>JAXIVD010001310.1:86394-91626 GCA_036785275.1 Cancer borealis | reverse complement strand
ATCACTGTTCTCTTCAAATTTTCTTATTTATGGATGCCACTGCCTTGGTGAGCAGTGCCGGTTTCATTTTTTCTGATTTGCTATGCTTTACTGAGCTGCTTTGTATATGGTCGTAGACAAATCGTCAGATTTAAAGTATCCATTAAATATTTATATTAGCTGTTTATGGCAGTAGCCTCGTGGAATTAATGTATGATAGGAAAGGTTCAAATGGCACTTGTATGTGTTGTAGATTGTGAAATTTTCAGTAAAGTAGTTATTGCACATGTCATTATTAAGAATATACAGTATTGTTGATAATCATATTGTTTCAACCCATCATTAGGTACTGTTCCCAGTAGAAGTCAGCAGTGGATCAAGGGTTTACGGAAGGGAGAGGCATTCTGGAGGTATGGATTCATAATTAGTCTGGGGTGACTCGCCTTTGTTCTGGGAGATGAGGTTACAGGTGTTTTTTATTTTATTTTATTTATTTTTTTATTATTTTTTTTAAATAAATTTTTTTTTTTAACAAGTCAAGATCAATAATGATGCACTTTTTATTTTTACTGTCATTTCAATGTGCCAATTTTTTTTTTTATAAATAAATTTTGTTTTTATATCTTCATTATTATTAGTTGTAGCTACAAATCCCTTGAATCCATCGTGGTAGAAATAATCCCATATGTAGATAGTTTTCACACTATTTTGCTTGGTGTCATAAACATGAGTGTTGTCCTTCACTGGGTAACCTTTGAGTGATGGAGAATATCAAGGGGGGTGAAAGACGTGTAGAAAGCTTATACTGTGTACTACTTCTGGAAGTGTATATAATGTTATTATGGGTACTGTTCATTTTGTTGTTTAGAGAAGTGTAAAGGGCATCTACTTTTATCCATTCTATGGTCATTTATGTGTCTGTCTTACATGATACTCATATTATTCCTTAAGAAAAGCATCCATCTTATTTCATGCCTTTCAAATGCACCAAAATAGATTTTCATAGCTTTATATATATATATATATATATATATATATATATATATATATATATATATATATATATATATATATATATATATGAATTTGTTTTGTGTCAGCAAAAGTTTTATTTCGGTTTGTCAAGTTTAATCAACAGATGTTTCACTGTTTGAAGAGTAGCATGTCATTTGCTTTCTCTTGAGTGTTGACATTTTTGTGTAAACTTCCTGTCACCCCCATACCACTACTACTCACCCCCCATGTCATGTCTTTGTGGATGGACTGCTCAGTATTTTCCTATTTTCCATGTGGACATACTGATTAAGATATCCTGTTTGAGTCCTTCAGTAATTGCATTACTCCGAGACTTCACTTCAAATGTTTGAGTATGAGCTATTATGTACACTTCTGGCATAGCTATAATGGGCTGTCTACTTCTTAGTGGACTCTTAAAAGTTTTCCATTAAATATCCTGACCACAAGTAGAAGGAGCTGTGTAAGTTCATATTATGAAGCATATTAGCATTCATTGTTACATAGATGCTTCTAGTGTAAGAGACCACTTATCAATTCATTGACTCCTGTAGTGGGGAGATAGCTAGATGGTATTCAAGATAACAGGGCAAGGAGCACCAGAGTAACAGGAAGATTACATTAGTAGTTGATAAATAAGGGGTAACTGATTGAGGAAGGACTAGTGAAATATACATACTATTATTTATACACTTAGTTTTATTGCATTATATATAGTAGCTTGCTCTGTTCTGCACATACTATATCTATATGCCTGGCTTATATTCCCTTTTAAAGATGGTAGCCAAAACAGGGTGATTATGGCTCAGGGAGAAACAAAATCATTATAACCCCTCTCCCTCTATGCTTTCTTTTGGTAGAGAATACAGAGGAGAGGCTTCACAGACCCCTTTGTTCCGTCCGTTTTGCTCGTGTTTTACGACCCACATGAATACGTTGATAGTATTCTTACATCCCACTAAATGCAAGAAAGCAATAAGGAAAATTGATCGAAAGCAATAATCAAATAAGATGAAGGTCCTCCATCTTTGTTATTGTTTCATAGGAGTTAAAAATTTCCAGAGTAGGCATCTCCATCTGTCTTCTTTAGTCCCTTTTTGTCACCTTTTAGTGTTCACAGGGAATACAAAGCTTCTGGTCTAGGATAGTTTGTCATTCATAGATTTTATTGCCAAACTTCACTTATAGCTGACATTTCAAGTTGTAGTTAGTTACCCATAACTTTAGTACAGTAATTGTTTTCTCAGTGATGAGGTAATGTCTTGATTCCTTCGTTTTCCCATTTTCAAGGAGCCAACTATTAAAACACTAGTATTGTATTGATTTCAGGTATTTTCATGGAAATTTGATAGGAAGGGAGTGGTATAGGGAGTACATTTTCATCTGTTGAGGCTAGAGTTGCAGCTTGGTGATGGGGTTAATTCTTTCTATCTGATGGAGTGTGTATGGGTGGAACTTGTGGATTAAGTGGTGACAAATACCATCGTTCATACGTAGGTGTCGCTTCCTAATATTTCATCAACAGATTTAATAGTTATTGTTGTGACTCCCACATATCTAATGACATTGTACTTTCCAATAGGCTTAGTTGTTGGTTGTGTTGTTTCATCAAAAGAAGCATGGTTGGCACAGTAGCATAGGCCTCGTGTAGCTCCCACAGTAAATACACCGTGTACTATATACCTATGTCAGTACTGATTGTTATCTGCACAGCACATGCCCACTGGTGCAAATTTGAAGAAAATACTAGAGAAATGTCGTTTAATGATTGTAACTGCCATGCATATTTGTAGGCTTAGATCATATTTGTAATGAAATGTGTAATTCCCTTGCAGCAAGACAAACCAGGAAAAAAGTGAATATTTTCCCAGTGAGATTGTTGTTGATCATGTAAAGCCAAAGTTGAAAAAAGCTTGACCTCATTAAAAAAGAAAACAGAAAAAGTGGACAAAAGACTTGAAATGTGAAGTGAAAATGTTCTTCAAGGAGTAAGGTCTGTTGTGTGTCATTGTGAGGAGCACCAAGAATTCAGGGCCACCATGGATCTCAGTGTCAGGTAAGATGTTCTCTCATTTGTTATGGGGTGTTGGGTTTATTACAGAGCACCGCCACTACCTACCATTGTTGTGGGGTCTTGCAGCCATAGCAGAGCACACCCACCATTGCCTCACCTCCTCTATGTTATGGGAACAGCCTAAAAGAAGGATGAAACTGCTCAAGTATGTTCGTTGTAGTCCATGCCTTGCCACTCCAGTCAGTCTTATAACAGAGACATTTCTGATTGTCACTGGCAGTTTCGTTCTTCTGGATGGCATCATGCCTTCACTTTGTCATCAAATTATTATTTTATCAACCCCCATTATGTTGCTTGATGCAAACCTTGACAATGAGGAACTTACTGGCATCTAAACATTTGTTTGCTTTGGTTATTGGTATTTACTATATGTGAGGTCCTGTGTGTAGAAAATGGAAAAGCACCAGTTTCCTTAGTTGAATGTTTGCTGCCTAATGTGGTTTGGGTCAACCCTTGATGGTGCACTTATTACTGCATCAAGTCTTTCTGTGCATATGATACGTCAAAACCAGATCTCTCTCTCTCTCTCTCTCTCTCTCTCTCTCTCTCTCTCTCTCTCTCTCTCTCTCTCTCTCTCTCTCTCTCTCTCTCTCTCTCCTCTCTCTCTTTTTATCTTCTCTCTCTCTCTCTCTCTCTCTCTCTCTCTCTCTCTCTCTCTCTCTCTCTCTCTCTCTCTCTCTCTCTCTCTCTCTCTCTCTTGTCATGAGGTGCACAGAAAGCCCTTGAAATGATCTGTCATGGTGGTGTTTTTTCATTATCTGTGTCCAGGCTTCCCCATGTGTGGTGTGATGCTCGGTGTCATATCTGCTGATGTAATTTTCCTTCCTTTGTTTACAATTTTTTCCTTTTATTGCTCAGTTTTGATATGAAATGTGATTTAGTCTGTTGAAATTATACATTATTTATTTATTTAGATTATATATATATATATATATATATATATATATATATATATATATATATATATATATATATATATATATATATATATATATATGAAAATAGGAATTATCCTTGTTTCATCCATATGTATAGCTACTGTCTAACTGGCTGTGTGCATGGTTGTCATTGACTTCGTAAAGACATTTGTTTACAGTTACTTCCTAATTGTTGACTTCATTTTGTGGATCATGTAGAGTTTGTCAGATCATGGAGATTACGTGTGCTTGGCTGAACTCGATTTTTACAAAATTATCAGTCACCATGCTGGACATGCATTTCTTCATTATTACTGTAATATTTCCACATTACTTGGATACTTTATATAGGTGAACAACTTAATTGTAGGGATATTGTGAATCTGTCCAGGCAAGGACTTGACATATTTTACGTATATCTGGAAAATCTTTTTTACTTAGATTCTAAAATAGAGTAAAAATTGGTACACATTGAATTAAAATAATTTATTATTATTATTATTATTATTATTATTATTATTATTATTATTTATTTATTTTTTTTTTTTTTTTTGCATTTTGCCTTTGAAATGAGAAAATTCCTCTTAGGAGTAGTGTTTAATCTTACATACTGGAATTATGACTGATCAAATCACTTAGAGGAACAACTTTAGTTAATAGGCCCCTAATCCCTCCTATGGTGAAAATGTACTTTTATATGTGAAAGCGACACCAGTTCACTGTAATGTTATCTCCAAACGAGCAGTAATGTAAGCTATTGATTGATCTGTATTTGTCTCTTTCTTTTGATGCCCAGAATCAGTCAAATGAAATCTGAGAATTCAGTCACCGGAGGGTTGTATTACATACTCAGGGTACACAACTAAACTAAGTTAGTTCTGATAGTTGGTCATTGGAATTCAATATCCATTCACATACAGATGCTGGATGATGCTATGGGAAAGTAGGAAGTCTTGGCATTGGATATTAAGGAGGCCATGAATGAGAGAGAGAGAGAGAGAGAGAGAGAGAGAGAGAGAGAGAGAGAGAGAGAGAGAGAGAGAGAGAGAGAGAGCAACACAACTTTTATAATGTATACTATCTGGACACATTAACCTGGTAGCATTTCAACCCTTCCCATCTCCACAGAGATACGTTTGGCATCAAGGATTATTTCAAACTGTTACAAAGCATAATGCAAGCCCTGAGTTAGGAAAATTGAAGTATCTATCATCCAGTAAAATGTTGTATAGTAGTGAAAGAAGCTTT
>JAXIVD010001310.1:71394-83894 GCA_036785275.1 Cancer borealis | reverse complement strand
AAGGGGAGGAGGCGGAGGGTGCTGGGGCAGTGATAGATCTATCAGCTGCTGTTCCGACTTCCAATAAAAGACTCAGAGAAGGTAAGAGTCCGTCATGAGAGACAATTGAATTTTGAGTCCTTCATAGTTGTATGACTGGCCATACTGAATTGTATGACTATCCTTTCCATAGTATTTAAAGAACAGCCATATTTCACATTATTGAGTCATCCTTTATAACAGAATAACCCTTAAAAGTTTAGTTGAATGTATTAAATGGTGAAAGAAATTAATGCAAGAATTTCATGATTGAGGTGGTTCCAAATATGATAAATATGTAAATGATCTGGAATGTGTCTTTCATAGCATCAGGCTTGTTTATAGAGGAGTTATGTGTACCTACAGGTGATGAGGCTTCTGAAGCATCAGGGGAGTGTGAGGCTCCGCCTGCATCCCGCCCTAGACTGGCCACGACCCCGGAGGTCAACAACACTGCCAACCACATTGACAACCACCAGACACCGGCAGATGACACCCCAAAGGTCAACGGGATGAGCAATGGCTACGAGAGTGACAGCAATGGCACAAATGATGTCAACGACAATGAGTTGGAGGAAGAGATGCCCCCAATTCCCCCCATCAAGGAGCTGAGCCCAGAGGAGCTGGCAGAGAAGATGAAGCTGGTCCATCGACTGCAGGTAGAGCTTCGCAATGAGGAGATGAAGCTGGTACTCCTCAAGAAGGTCAGGCAGTCCCAGGTGAGGCCTGCAGCCACAGCTAGTAGGGTTGATACTGGGAGAGTCAATATCCAAGACTTTAGAACACAAGTCGTTCCAGGTTCATGCTGAGATTGGTGCCAGGCTCTCCATGTGGCCAGGTCAGCTGGAGCCTTTGATGATGCTTCAATCTGGGAGTCATTTCCTGTCAAAGGGAGTGGTGGCCAGTTGAAGTGTCTGAGAGACTGGCTGATCCTGTCATGTTGTGGGTATTGACTGGATGCAATGTGTCAATTTTCCTCCCAACTGTTTCAATGGAAAGCTTTTAAAGACAGTAAAAATGAGGAATAATTGATGTACTGTTAAGTACTGCAGACACCATACTTGTGGAGCACGAGACCAATCTTGGATGTGTGCAGAATTGCGTTCTAAAATGTGGCGAATTAAAATTTTTACAAAATGCCTAGATTGTATAGGTATTGAAGGGACTCACCCATTTTGTTGAGGCGCAGGTCACATAGGAAGCTGCTAGACTGATGGTTCTTTTAGTTGGATAACTCTTGCAGTTAGTCAGAGGATAAAGTTTGAGTGGAATGGGGATCCCATGGCTGATTGGAATGCAACTTCCTTCTTCATTACTAATTTCAAATTATGTTTCATGCACTGCTCCATGCCAAAACTCACATCCTTATTCTTGGATGGTTAAGTCCTTTTGTGGGTTTTAGTGCTTGTTGATTCATTAACTTTTGTCCCTTATCTCTTCTTCTCACATTATTCAATGAAACACATCTGAATTTAATTTCTATTAAATGTGTAGATGAGTAGCATAAGTACCCCTTCCCACTTGATACTTACAAATTCCATTGATTAGTTGCATTGCTAAGTTTGCATGGCCATAGCCTTAAGTGTGTATGAAATCTAGTGACATTTATAAAAGCTGAAATGATCATTTGGTAGTCATTCTCTGCTCTTGATCAAAAGTTTGCTGGTGTTTCAGGTGATGAAGGAGAATGTGAGTACTACTGCCAATGACACAAAGACTGCACTCAACAAACTTCCCTCTAACACAACGGCTACCAAGCTGGTCCCCTCACAGCCTCCCCCTCTCATCAAGCACGATTTGAGTGCCAAGGTACAACTCCTCCTTCTGAGCCCTTTACTGTATAAACTGTCAGCCCAGCATAATCTGTTCTAGTTGCAGGCCTCACTTAAGTGTATGCATTTGATGTTTAGATTTGTTCCGTGTCAAGGAGGCATGATAGTTGTAGTTTTTGAGTGTTTAAGTGCTACTTGCTTTATGCCATGTAGTGACGACCAGTTAACTAGTGAAGCAGTGTTATTTTTATTTTTATATTTTTTTATATTATTTTATTTTATTTTTTATTTTTATTTTTATATTTTGTCATTTGCTGTGTGGTGAGGCAGTGTGTGGTAATTTAACAGTGGTCATCATGACGTGCCAACAGTGATAATGGTATCAATCTTGGCTGTCTATGATGTGGCACAAATTTTTACCTTCACCTCTACCCTTACCTTACTATTAATTGACCTCACGGATTCATTTGTCTCTAATCTTTTGAAGTTTGAGTTGTCTGAGTAATCTCCCACACAGTAAATGTATATGTCACCTAAACAATAGTTTCTATGTTTTGAGATTTATTAAATGATTTATGTATATTTGTTTATTTAACTTATTTTCATCTTAATATAGAGTCACTTTCACAGTTGGGAACTTGGAATGTTTGTTTAATTATAAAACAACTACGCTTATGTGCATCACTTGATGATGATCTGGTCAGGTTAAATCTTCACAAACATTTTTGTATTTCTATGATGAGTGAAACTGTGAACAGACTTGTTACATTGATAAAAGAAATGTTAATAGTGATTATTGTTGGCCCTTTTGTGCTTACTCAGGAGCTTACACCCTTAGTATAAGATATTGTATTAATAATGAACAAAGGTGGGATGACTGCCTTCTTTCAAAGAAGTCTTTGTTACTAGGTGGGATGCTGCTTTTTCTATTCAAATTTAATATACTGTTTAGCATGACACAATAATACGAATAAGAGGTTTTTATCCGGCTTTCCCATTGTATACATGTAATAGGTACAGGCATATGCATTGCCACTTTTCACTAACCACAGTGTTTCCCTGCAGGCCTCATCCTCTGCCATCCCAGCACACTTCAAGGTGTCTCGGGAATATAAACAAATGAAAAACATGGCATCAGTAGTCACTTCTGAGTCATTGTCTCCCAGTGCACTACAGGCACAGAAACACCTTTTGGCAAGAGGTATGTATATGGCTCTTCATATTGTCAGGATGTATTTTGTACACTAGATATGAACTTGGTATTCTATTATTTAAGATACGAGCCATACTTGTAATGTATGTAAAGGCTGTGTGATGACCATTGTGTACTTCTTTTCCAACCTGATCAGGATTAGCTTCTCCTTTGTGAAAGAGGAGTTACTTCTGTGTCCTTAATCCAAGTTTGTGTTAGTGATCCAAATACACCTGACCCCATTGTGGACAGGGTACATTCTGAAAACATGACTGGACTTGATAAAAAAATTCAGTCATCAAAAGAATTAAATGAAGCTGTGAATTACAAATATCTTGTTACCTCAAGGTTAATGTATTCATGGAAGTAGCTATTAAAGTGATAAATTGCAGCTATATAAACCATAACCAAGAATGTCACCCTGACTGCAATGCTTCGTTCTGGTAAGTAGGTAATTTGAGACGAATGTCACCGTGAACCTGCGATGTGCTAACTTCCCCCCATGTCCTGTATCAGGGACCACCCTGACCAGCACCGGAGGTGGTAATGGATCGGGCGGCTCCGGCGGCAAGTCAAGCAATGGAGGCAATGGAGGCAGTTCATCCAACATGATCTCCGGCCTGCCCCCCAACCTGAACCTGCCCTTCAACCTGTCACGGGAGGTGGAGATCATTCGCAAGGACTCGCCTGCCTCCTCTTCCTCTCCTGGCCCTGGCCCTCTGGACTCCCCCTCCCAGGTGTCCATCTCCAAGGTGCGGACGTCCATCCCTCACTCCTCACACCCATCAGCCGACCGTGCCCTCATAAAGGTTCGCACATCACCCTCATGCCGCCCCTCAGCCAGGCCACTGCTTCTCCACTACCTCTCCTTAGTTGGTATTTTATTTTATTGTTTTGGAGATAAGCATTTTGATGTCTAGGGGGACTTGTGCATCTTTCTAAGTGTTGGTGACAAGTACTTTTACCAAAGTATTTCTTCAGTGGAAGATGTACAGTCCTTCAGGCAGAAAGAGCTTATATCCATATTATCTTTACAGTTTTGGTTTGGTTTCTGCCCTTCTCTTTCCTATCCAACTTTTGAATATCCATTTTGGTTTTTGATCGTTGCTTCACAATGTCGGCAGATTTTGGGCAGTATTTGTAAAATTTGTTTATTGCAAAATAGGAATGATTCAATTTCCTCCCAGTTGCCTTGACTTTAAGCTGAATAAATTCTAGGAAAAGTAAGGCCACTTGATGGTCCTTGTTCAATAGGTAACAATAGCTAAACATTACTTTATTATGAATTATATACAATTTTCTATGCTTCTTGGGTAAACAGTAGGTGTATATACACAATTAAATGAATGGTGACACCCTTCCAATGTGTACCACTGTGCCTCCCAGAACATAAGCACCGAGAACAGTGTAATTCATGATACAGTGAATGAGTTTGGAGGAATACCACTGCTGGATAAAAGCTATCTGGGGTTTTAAGCTTGAAAAGTAGTCCCAGCATCATATGACTGTGTTGTTATGGTGCCTTTGCATCAGTCAGTCAGTCCAAGGATTTCCAAGGCAGTCCATGAAGGATAGCAATAGTACCTATACATACCCTCTGTTTTTATTTGAGTTTGATAAATGGCCAAAACTAGCAAAGTAAAATACTATCTTAGATTCAGTAAACACATGGAAAGAAATGTCCTTACTAACCATTACTCGTATTTTAAATCTGGGCTCTTGTTACCTTTTTCAATGCAGAAAATGAGTTCAGCGTGATGATTAATGGATTTTACAATGATTTGTTTGTGTTGTGAGTAAGGCGCCATCAGGTATGTTATGGCCTTGAGTTCAAACAAAGAGGCTTTGCAGATTCATTAACTTGAATTGTTTTTGGGAGGTTGATGTGACCCAAATATGCATAATTCTCTAAATGCTCAAGGCTATATAGGATTCTTAAGTAAGTCTATAAGGCAGTACTGGGAGTGCATTGCAGTACATTTAACAAAGTATTATACGTTTTAAGTGCTTGCCTATCTCAATTCGAATATCCTGGTGTGATTTTTTGTTTTACTTGAAACTTTCATGTTTATTGCTTCTTTCTTCTATTTTTCACATGTTATAGTGGAACATTTTTCCTTATTTCCATTTGATAGAAGTGTGGTTAGTAGACAGTAGATGGAGCATCCTGTGGTTCTTTTTTGTATGCTTTAACTGACTGACTTGATATGCTCACTCTTTTTTCTTGTAGTCTCTGATAGGAGTCTTTTCATAAGAAAATTCTGCTCTTTCCAAAAATTTCAAAGCTTGTTAGATTTGTATATAGAAAGTTTAAATATTTTTTAGATCTATTTTTCTTTCTGATATTTTTATAGATTTCTGCTTTTGATTTGTGATTTTGTTGTGATTTGTGTGCAATAAGTTATATTTTTCTCCAGATTTATGCATTATCTTTTGATTGCAATGTATTAGTTGATTTAATTTTCTTAATTCTTAATGATTATAACCTGTGTCTTGGTATTTTTTTAGGCTTTTGATTATTAATATTTTTTATATATACTAGAGCATGCAACCTCAGTTCCCTAGCTTCCATATGTAATTAGTTGTCCCTTTGCAACAGTTTTTATTATTACCCAAAAGCTTAAAGCTACTCCTTAAAAAAATATTATTTTTCACACTTCCTCTGAGCTACATGGCCTGAAGGAGTAATGTAGTCAGCAGGCAGTGTGTTGTTTTGTGAATTTAGTTTGTGTTTTCTTTCTTTCACTCGGCTGGCCTCATTTATATCAAACATTACCACCACCACCGTCACCATCACTGCCCTCCCCCTCCCTCCCCCATGATCATCCTTAGCTCTGATACAAACATTAACTTTGCTCTCTCCATCACAGATCAAAGTTCATTGTTTATCTTGGGTCACATTTTTATTGTGCTCCAGTTAATATTTCATACTTGTGATATTTACTAATAACTTCGGCTTTCTCATGGAGCAAAAGTTAATATGATATATACTAGTTCCTTTTATTCTCCAGTCTCCCAATATTAAGGCTCAGTAGCCATTTTAGGGACTATTCTTAGAACAGATTTATAATAATTGTAGAGGGAAATTTAATCCAGTTTATTATCATCAGTAACACTACAAGATAGTCAATAATTTATTGTGAAAATAGTAATTAATGTTTGATGCATTCAGGTAATTTGAATATGCTTGTTCCTCCATGACAAAAACAGATCACTATATAGAAACTCCTATGTAGAAGGATAAAGAGAGAAGCACCTTAAATCACTTGTACATACTGCACCCAAGGCATGCAGGCATGTTGTGCACACATACCTCTGGGACGAGTATGTAACTTTGAACATGACACACTCTACACTAACACAAACACGTCAAGTACATGTTGATATGTCAAAGAACTTTATGCAGAAAAAAGCTACATAAACAAATAATGTAGATTTATTGTTTATACTTTCAGTATGGAGTTAATTTTTTTTTATGAAACAGGTGCCCTAATTTTCCACTAATGAATAGCCGTGTGTCAAACAGGTTACACTGGGCTCCTTTGTTTTGTGTAGGGTAATTGTCATCAATGCAGTATTTTCATGATTCTAAAGCCCATAATTGATGCGTGTCCATGTCTTTTTATGCAAGTACTTAAAATTTAATCTAAAAAAACAAAACAAAAACAAAAAATGCTTATGCTCATACAATACTAAACCATTTTCAGTGCCAAACATGTCTATAAAGAATTTAACTAGAATTATTAATTTACAAGGATAGAGTGAATACCAGAGTATTTTAATATGAATACAAAATGAAATACAAGGACTTTATAGAGTTTTAAGGTCAAGGTTATTCAGTGATGACTGTGTAAATGACTTGTAGTTGATTTCTGTGTATTATATGACTTGGGATATTGGTGGTCTCCCCCCCTCTCTCGCTCTCTAAACTGGTGAACAACTAAATTATTCATTAGATAGTTATACATACATGCACAAAAACCTAGGAATGTTTTTGAATGCAGTTACTCCATTCCATTTAGATGGTTTTGTTAGCTTAGAGGGAATCACAGTGGGAGCTGGGTGGGAGAGACCGCCAGTTAGATTTGAGGAAGCTCACATGGATATTCAGGTCAGATATGTTAATACTTTAGAGGAAGTGGAGTACATGCATCAGGAAACATGCAGGGTCAAGCACTGCATGGCTCAGATGGTTTGTTCTGGACGCACCATCCTTGAATTGCCTTTTCCAATTTCACAGTTCCGTAATTTGGGAATTATTCAACTCAAAACTACATAAAATAATGGAGCCTAGTAATTTTCTTCCCAGAAAAGGATTTGGTAATTCCATGTATCTTTTTAATCATTGAAAGTTGTACTAATCTTTTTCATGTGTTAATTTAACATTGGTAATTTTCATGTTTTATTCCACCAAATGACTAAACCCATGATAGAAAAATCTGTTCTTTAATTAACAGAACAGAGAGCACTGTACTATAGAATTTCTGTGGTGTTTGTAAATTGGTAGCATGTTCTTGTGAATCCTAAAGTTATAGAAACTTGAAGAAATTCCATTTTCCCAAATTTGAATAAAAAACTTATGAGAAAAGGAAGGACCTTAAACAAATTCACAAGTGCTGAAAATTTCAAGTCATGGTTTTAGTCACATGGCAGAAAGAAGACCGGGGTTTAAATTCTCTCTCTCTCTCTCTCTCTCTCTCTCTCTCTCTCTCTCTCTCTCTCTCTCTCTCTCTCTCTCTCTCTCTCTCTCTCTCTCTCTCTCTCTCTCCTCTCCTCTCCTCTCCTCTCCTCTCCTCTCCTCTCCTCTCCTCTCCTCTCCTCTCCTCTCCTCTCCTCTCCTCTCCTCTCCTCTCCTCTCCTCTCTCTCTCTCTCTCTCTCTCTCTCTCTCTCTCTCTCTCTCTCTCTCTCTCTCTCTCTCTCTCTCTCTCTCTCTCTCTCTCAGCATTGTTGGGGGTATATTCTGTGGTGATTGGGTCCTCTTTCACTGCTGAATTTTGGTAATGTGTGTTAAAGGTTGGCAAATAATCATCTTCAGTCCTATTAAGTTTGGTTATTTCTTATGGGAGCAGCCAGTGAGCAACAGCAACAGTAGCAGCAGCAGTAGTAGCAATACCAGCAGTCGAGTGGATGACACCCACACCCCTGCCCAGCGCCAGGCAGCTGCTCGACTGGCTCTGAGGAAGCAGCTGGAGAAGACACTACTCAGGGTGAGGCTACTGGTTTGTGAAGTTTTAGTAGCAGATCTCAAATGCTTTGTTGCTCTTGAATATTCCTTTCATGAAGTGCTGTAACGTACACCAAAATCACTAGCAGTCCTCTCATTCCTTCTGATTTTTCATTGTTATGTTTTATGCTATCTTCACAAGTTAATGGTCTCCTTCCAGAACTTCTTCAATCCACTCCAGCTGTTGCTATAGATCTAGTTTCTGCTCCACTCTTCACCAATCATATTCCCCCCACAACAAAATTAGGCAGTGCAGTGTTGGGACTCTTTACCAATACTGATTCTTTGTAACCTCTATTCCACATTTCATTTCATTACAATTATAATCAGTTACATTGCTCAGACTACACATTAAACCGCTGCATCATGTCTACCCAGTCATCACAATAAATAGAACAACATTTCTACCCAGACTCCTCTTACATATTACACATATTCAAACACTGCTCCTTAACATTGAAATACTATCTTCACTGTTATGGTTTCTTTTGGCTTACATTTATGTGAATTTATGTGAACAAAAAACTGGAAGAAGGAAGCCATATAATGTTCAGTTAGAGCTTTCCATATGAATTGTATCTACTGGACTACCTCATTATTAGTACTTGTTTGCTAGTGTTTTCACATTAGAGCCGAAACTAAACAATGCCTTGCTCACAGATTTCCGGTCTTGGTATATATTGCATCTTCCCTCAATATCCTGTTCTAGTGTCTCTCTCTCTCTCTCTCTCTCTCTGTCTGCCTGTCTGTCTGTCTCTCTGTCTGTCTCTCTGTCTGTCTCTCTCTCTCTCTCTCTCTCTCTCTCTCTCTCTCTCTCTCTCTCTCTCTCTCTCTCTCTCTCTCTCTCTCTCTCTCTCTCTCTCTCTCTCATTCCTTTTTCTTTCCTTTTTCTTTCCATCTATACCATCCCACAACTTGCTTCATCACATATCACTCCTTTCACTGCGACTTACAGTTACAATAATCTTAAATTTTCCACAACAAATATAATTTGACATACGTTTAATTTTTCTATTTCTTTTTGCAGATTCCACCTCCCAAACCACCACCTCCAGAGATGCATTTCATCCCTAACCCCAATAACACTGAATTCATCTACCTACTGGGCCTGGAGCAGTGTGTGGAGCACATCCTGCTGAATGGCAAGATGACTGACCCACACCCGATGCCCTTCATCTGTTCCCAGTGTGGCACAGACTTCACCCCGGCATGGAAGTGGGACAAGGCTTATCTCAAGTCTAAGGGTGAGTGTTGAATGCATCTTCCAGGCATAGGTGAAGAGAAGCCTATTTTGAATCTGCATGGCTTTGTTGACTTCACTGTAAATAATAATGGATTTTTTCACATATTGTAATAGTAATTTTAGGCCCTATGGTGGTGCTGCAAGAATGACCACTGTATTCCCCTTGGGTCGTAAAAAGCGACTAAAAGGAATGGAATGATGGAACGGGAAGCTCCTCTGTATTCTCTCCTATGAAAAGACAAGGCATTGATGAGGAGGGTAGAGTTATGTCTCCAAATCCTAAATACCTTATTTTGGCAATCTTCGCATTAAGAGGGATATTAGCATGGTACATAGATATAGAATATTTATTTTATGCATTTTTGAATTAAAAGTGATCAAAATTTTTACTGTTTAGAAGATATTACTCATTAAATAATCTGGATTATATTTGTTGAAAGAAAGCAGAGCCTACTTTGTTAGTTCTGCTCATTATATGAAAAGATGACTGTAGTAATTGGCAGATATGAGGGAGTATGTAATCGGCATATGTATTTGTTTTCTTCAGTGACTGACACTAGATAAGTCATCATAAACCTAAGATTATGAGTGTATGTGCATAGGCCTCAGAGAAGAACCTGATGAAACAAGGGTAGTAAGTTCTGGGTTTGGAGACTGTTGCTTGCTTCCGTAGGTCATTTTTTGTGACCTGTGTGTATATCTGCCTGCCTTGGTTGCCTCCCTTTAGGAGCATAGTAGCCTGGTATATTGGTAGATAGATGGGGCCAACAAACTGAGGATAATTTACCTTTTCCTTCTGCAGTCAAAATTGAAAATGGCCAGGAAGGCAAAGTGGTGTGCGAGCTGTGTGTCACCACCAACCTCAAGCAGGCCCTCAAACAGGAGCACACCAACCGCCTAAAAGCTGCATTCGTAAAAGCCCTGCAGCAGGAGCAAGAGATAGAGGCTCGCATGGCGCAGGTATGGCCAAAGAAGGTACAGTTTGGACATGTTTTTGTTTTGTTAGCACTAAAGGTGGAGCTCACTGTGGGCTGGTGTCATGGCAGACCAACTTAATGGAAATTGTAAGTTAATAGCCACCACCACCAGCCTACCTGAGAGAAGCATGCACTGTTCACTCTGTTGTCCTTACTGTGGCCTTGTTGATGAATGGCCTGTGCCCATCCCTGGGTGCAGGTCTTTCAGTGCCTTCCACTTACCTTTCATGGTTAATAGTCTCCTGCTGCACAGTTGTAGCCATTAGTGGCATTTTTCTGTTGAGATATTTAATGAATTGTTGGTTTAACCTTTTGAAGCTGATTGTATAATGTTGAATGTATTAGAAAGGAATTCTTTTGCATTTTCTTAGGTATTTTTAGTTGTTTTGTAATATATATTGTTAACGATACAAAGTTCGATTGTGGGAGAGCAAGTTTTTGTGGGTAGAATGGATGCAAAACCCAAAATTTTTACCATAGTACTATCACAAAACAAGATGAATATTCTCTAATAATAATTATTTACTACTGTGCAGTTTGAAGCTAGTAATCACGAACCTCACTTACAATCTGAGATCCCCTTCAGGGAAAAGCTCAATTTTGTTTTAATAATCTCCACTACCTGGCTGGCAACATTGTGTTCTGATAAGTGTTGACAGGAGTGCTCCTCCATGTTGTACCCAATAGTAATTAGTGTTATTTTGACATCCTGCATTCCTTACATGTCCTTTAACGTAATTAATAGCTTCTGAGGTTCAGAGATGATAACCACAGAGGAAGTATAGGGACACAGTGCATGTACTCCGGCTGTTAATGTAGCTCATGTGTTTGTGTCTGATCATAATAAGCTAACTCTTCCGTCACATCAACAACTAAATGAAAGCAACTTATTTTCGTATGTACAAAATCACTCCTAGACTGTGATGTGGTTAGATTCAGTGTATGGTGATCAGGCTTCCTGTTTGCAGACATATCTTCCTCCTGTTCAGTTTCTTCAACTTTATTTGTATTTATTAATTTTATGTTTTATCATTTTGCATTTCCATACCTTGCATCATCTTTTGTAATTTTATTTCTGTCTTGATTTCGTCACACTCTTGCATATGACCACTGATGGTATGGTCATAAAAGGATCACAAACAGTTGTATTTGTGAGTATTTTTTGGGATACGACTGTGTCAAGCTTCATTATGGGTGATACTGGAGTGGTGAAGAAATACTTATATTTCTTAAAGTAAATAAGTTGGATTTGCAGTAATTCTAGTAAGGAAATGTTACGGAAGAAGCAAAACAGGATAAAATAATATAATTACCTTATTGGATTTTCGATGAAGATATCCAAGGTATTTATAATATGTTCACCCAGAACAAGAAAAGAAAGTGAGAAATATAAAAATTTTCTTTACAAGAAATATTTTAATCAATTTGTAGCTTGAAGGTGTGCAATTTTATATATAAATATATGTGTATATATATATATATATATATATATATATATATATATATATATATATATATATATATATATATATATATATATATATATATATGCACACACAGTGGGTTAACACATTATATGTTTCTATTGAAAACCCTTTTTCAAGTTTTCTGTTAGTAGTGTTATTGATGGAAATTGTAAGCTAGGCTTTATTTTGTCTCCCTACATCCTTCCCACAAGAAACCAAGGAAATAATTTTCTTGTTTCATAAACAATTTGAACATAATCAGCCAGAACTGATATATGTGTTGGTAATACTCATCCATCCCTTGGCATTTGTGCATCATTTGTCAATCTGCCTCACAATATGGACTGTGAGCGGCAGTTAGAAAAGTGTATAGAAAGTCTCCCTGCTTAGCACCGTGAGCTTTCCCTGCTGTAAACACAGTGTCCAACGCATCTGTGGTGCTCCTTGGAAAAGTAAGAATCCTGTCTGCAGAGGTTGGGCCTGATACCCTTCGTTGCATTACTCAGTGTTGTGTGCAAAACCCATCTTATTTTCAGCTGCCATTTCTTTATTCATCAGGATCAGAGACATTACCGAAGAGAAGTTGGCAAATCCATGCCGATTCCAA